>JAYMTH010000253.1:0-24226 GCA_036897465.1 Pelargonium australe
GAAATAATTGATGCGAAAGGCCTGAAAAAAAAAAAACGAACAGATTTTTATCGACACGGTCGGATTTTTTTCTTCTTCGAATCATTACTTTTGCCGGTTCAATTGTTTATACATCTTACACAATACCAAATATATTAAAGCAATCAAGATAGTCTGTCATCTTCACAGTTGGGAAATGGGAATGGCCAGACAAAGTTTTCCAATTTTAGTTGTGAAAAAGACGTATCATTAGAATTGTTACTCACCAAACCCCGGGCCAAGCATTTAGGCGCTTAGATTTCTATTCATAAGATCTCGAGTTTGAAACTCAAGTGCAGTGATTTTCTATAATATTTAACATGATATAATATGACTGGAGAACAAAGAGTCTCAGCCAACACACAAATGGAATGAGATCGAGAGAACGGTACGCGTCCACAAATTTAGTAGGACAATGTTAACTCATAAGATGACATCTCTTCATTAGTTAGACTGAGAATCAACCCATAAAAGCTCGGTTGAAATTCCATTTTCTCATTGAAAAATGGTCCTATATATACTGTCAAATTGTCATTGTCCATTCCACATGACCCCATAAGAAAATCCCTTCAAAATCCACACAATTGTGTGTAAATCTTTATAAATTTTAACACCCCAAAGGCCCAAACTGAATTTTAGTAATTCCAAAAAAAAAAAAAAACACAAAAAAAAAACTATCTTCTAAGATAATCACCAGATTCTCTTTACAACAAAGTGAGTTACCTAATTTCCTCTTTTCTTTTATACCTTTCAGAAAAAGAAGATACAAATATCTATTCACGAACCAGCTTACCCTTATCGCTGTAAGCGCAAAGCCCTCTTCATACCTGCACATTCAAAGATTCTCAGCCAGGATTTTTCATTCCTAAGTTAATTTGCAGAGAAATGTTACGTTACCGCCTCTTCTCTCGGCCAGAATGGTGTTTTTAGCAACCAACTTGGGCTTACCTCATTTTTTGAAATTTAAGATTTGACTCCGCGTTCTATTATCTTCTTCTTCTCCTCCAATCGGAAACAGGAGATGTTAATGAATTAAAAAATCGTCATCATCGGCTAATGTAGCAAATGACAGAGGTCTGAACTTGTAGCCATCACCTTGGTAGAACTTGTTTTGAAACTCTACCCAATGAAGACGCAAAGCGTGAAGAAAAGCACTGAGAGTCTCCATCATGAGCAATATGAAGGCTGTTGCAAAGGCAAAAACTGCTAGCCCCACTAACCGAATGATCACGTTGTCATACCTGTAACAGGCACAATAATGGTTTAGGCAGTGATAAAAGAAGTACGCAAGTGAGCTGAAAATAGTTTTCTGGACTACCAACTTTACCGTTCAATTAGATGAACAGTGTCCACTATATCGTTCAACAACTAACCCTTCAAACTAAGGAAAACAAGTACTCCAAGTGTCCTAGTTCACTAGCATTTTTGTCCCAAAATAAGTGTCTTGTTTCCTTTTTAGGATGTTGGTTAGGCATCAATTACCAATAATGCCCTATATTAAGTTAGTATCCCTTAGGTTTGTTACAATACATGTGCATAGAGATAAAAGAAATATACAACACTAACTACCTTCTCCTTAATTTTTCTCAAAATAGAAAATAAACTTATTTTAGGACGAATGGAGTATAGCGATTAAGACAATTGGGATATTAAACATCAGATTTGGGGTTCTTGAAGGGGTTGATTGATTCTAATCCCTCTTCTGAACAGTAAACGAGCAGGAGCCAAAAATTAGTCTGTTTCTAGAGAGAGATGCACGCTCACTACGTAGTGTGTAAGCTACAAGATGCTAACCTGGACCGGACCAAATTTTACAAAACTCTCATACCGAATAATGTTCAGTCTCGGACTGGACCAGACCGAGAAATCACGGACCGATTGGACCAAAAGTTTGCCCAAAAAGGGGAAAATGTAATTCTAATGGAAAAGTTTTGAAATTATAGTGAAGTCAAAGAGAATAAGATATAATTTTAATACTCCCTTCGTCCCAAAACAAGTGTTTTGGTTTCCTTTTTGAAATTTTTTGTGGAGAAATTAGTTAGTGTTGTACATTCTCTTAGATCCTTAGACACGTGTTGTAACGAACTTAAGTGATGCTGCCCAACTTATTATAGGAATACACTATTAGTGATTCTTGCACAACTAACTTTTAAAAAAGGAAAAAATGACACTCATTTTGGAACAAAAATGCATGATAAACAATACACTCATTTTGGAACGTTGGGAGTCATTAATTTTATACAAGAAAAAAATAAATTAAAATAATAATTCGGTCCGGACCAGACTGAAAGTCTAATACAAAAAGTTTGAGATTATATCTTAGACTAACCCAAAATCCCATTTATACGGGAATGATCCATACAAACTGGTTGACTGAGCATTTATGACTTAATTATTAGTTCAATTCAAGGAGATGCAAGAGTACAGTGTTCTAGTTCACGAAAGAGAGAACTCACTATTCATATACACTACCAGATATTAAGATTAAATGAATAGGAAAGCAAATTAATAGAGCAAAAAAAGGAGCACTATGCCATGACATTATTGACATAGTACTTAAAATAACTAACCCCCAAGCAAGTAGTAGTACTTTCTCATAGAAAACAGTTGACAATTCTGAGTGGGCCAAGCTGCATAATAGTAACATGTATCAATTAAACAACAATTATGAAGAGGGAGAAACTAGTTAATATGATTAGAAAACCAATGTTGTGCCTGTACCTCAAAGCCCAAAGTCGCAGGTAAGAAGCTGTATTAGATACTGCTCCCAGAACAAACTCTATGGAGTGTATCATTTGGTGCACAAATACCTCACTGAAATTAAAATCATCTCTTCCATGTTTCCGTGCAGAATCGGGTTCTGCTTCAAGATCCACCACCACCTCAGATGTGCCAATCATCCCATAGCTACGACCATCAAACCTCTAGAAAGCATCATCAAGAAAGAAAAATTAAGAACTTCTGAAGACTATGCAAACTCAATTCATTATAATCACTGCGTGAAAACAAACTTATATACCACACAAATTTGTGGCCATATGATTTTAGGAATATCCAGTGTGTGTGTGTGGAGAGAGAGAGAGAGAGAGAGAGAGAGAGAGAGAGAGAGAGAGAGAGCAACAATAGAAGGAACATTCCTGAAAAAACAATCACTTAATAAGTTATGAGGAATTTGTTAAGTGGTGATGGCTCTTAGCAAGGGAAAATTATTTTTTTACAAAACAAAAATGTGAGGAAAAACATTCTGACACAACAATATACATAATTTTGGCATCTTTGAAACGCATGAGGGAGACTTGATCCAATGGTGGGCTTAAAAGAACATGGGTGAAACCAAATATGGGTGTAAGAGCATATAATTTGAGGAAGAGTGTGACATGATCGCATATGCATATGTATATTTTCACTACATTGCTCTCTCCCTCTATCCATAATCAAATTGTTGACCTCCAAATTCCAAACCATAATGTAGGTGGAATTTGATCACAAGTCTGATATGACAACAAGAGACTCAATTAGTTGAAGTTTGTTGTCTTCAGTTGGGAAAAGTCACCCACCTTCCAACAGAATAGAAAAATCAACTTTCGGAAGAACACTCCGAATGAGCCAAATACTCATACATAGACAGAAAGGACATCAACCATGCAATAATAGTATGCACTACTAAAAAAATAACAGATAAATGTTATCATTTAACGAGAAAGTACCTCTGAGTGAAGCTTCTTCAGAATAAAAGGTTTTGGAAAAAGCATCCATGGAACTGCAATTAGAGCCAAAAGTAACAGCAGGATCTGCAACAGTCAAGCAGCATATACTATAATGAATAAAAGAAGCAAAATGATCAACTAATGAGCTGCAGTGATTGCGAAAATGGAGTTCATGCCTGAAGTGGTCTCTGGCCCCAGAACAACTCATTATCGCCAAGATCATCATTAGGACTAAGAAACATGTATATCATTACATGATACAGATCTGCCTGAGAACCAGTGCACCACTTGACGAGAATGAGAAGCGACAGATACCCAAAAAGGCTATTCAGAAAGATCATTTGTGGCAGAAACTGATACCTAAGTACAAGAATTAGAATAAATTCCACTCTTATCTATATACCCTTTCAAGTTATAAAGCAAAGGAAAAGAAAAGAGAGGAGGAGATGCACACCTAATATCCACCGTGCTGCTAAAGAAACGTGCATTGAATAAACTTAATATGATTCCTAGGTTCATCTGGGCAACGCCCAGCAGAATAGACATTTTCATTTTGAGTGAGTTTAAAAATGGCAATTCCGAACGACTTCCACGCCAACTAGGATCAACACCAAATGGATAAGGATCTCGGTACATAACTAAACCAGCCGTACGAGCATCACTAATAAAGGGGAAGAAGAAAAAAAGGGTTAGTGATAAAAACCATATTACAATTTTCAATTTTGTTATAAGATATATTAGGGATCTAAAAGAAAAATAATAAAAGCATATACCTGCATGAATCATCTCGGCATTTATAAGCAGAGTCACCAAATATGTGAAATGGAACCGAGAAGAATTCATTGTAAATCAGCCCACAATATATAGAAAACAGTGACATCAAAAGGAGTACATAGCGCCCACCGAAAAGCATCTCCATAAAACTTCCTAGTTTCTGTAAGGAGTTAATTAAGCAAACTAGGTCATCCAGAGCGTACATAATATGTTTTCCCAAATCCATATTGATAACAAAAAATATCTCATACTTCAGTAACATACAGCAGAAATAAAAAGTATATAATGTCAAAAGAGATTAAGAAATACCTGACTGCTAAGTTTACTTTCACGAGCAATAAGAATTAATGCTCCTAACAACAAGCATATCCCGTGACCCCAATCCCCAAACATCACCGCAAAAAGGAAAGGAAATGTAATCACAGTGTACACTGCAGGATTTGCTTCTTGATATTTAGCAACACTGTCAATAGATTAACATACATTTACATTAGTATTAGCTATTTACTTCCAAGAAAATAAATATGAAATGGCTTATAACCTAACCCTGAACATACTTAAGATAACTACAAGTACAATCCACTGAAATTAAGGCACACTAGTACACATGACTTCTAATAGTCAATAATTTGAGAAATGATTAAATTACTAGGGAAGCTCACCTTGCATAATGATTCATGGTTCACGATAAACTAAGGCCATTACAACAAAACAAAAACAAAAAATACACGTGCCATTGTAATCAAATGTGAGGCTACTTTTCCTTCAATGAAGAATATTAAGGAGCACAATACAAAATGTAAACTTTGGCATCATAGATGAACTCACCCATAGGCGTCTACAATTTCCTGAAATGCACTTGTTAAGCGATTGGTTCGGAAACAAGTAGGAGGTGATTCTGGTGCATCCATAACGTGAAATACTATGCCCACTTGTGAATTACTATCAAATGTTGCACGTTGCAGTGCCTCCTGAATCTGTTTAATCATGAGCAGTTACTAAATTGTATTCTTGCAAAAATCTACAATGAGAAGTGAAAATACTGATGAATTTCTTATGAATGAAAAAAATAATAACTCTATAACATGTAACATTGTTGCAAAGATCAACAAAACCAGAGTTACAGAAAATGTAGTGCATAGATACCTCCATACCAACAGTAAAATACGAAGCAAAATATAGTACCTTTGCTTTTGCAAAGGTAGGGCACCAGCCCTCTCCAACAAGACACTTCTTAGTAACATCAAAATTCAGCATATTCAAAGTATCATATACAGCTTTCTCTCGTTTTACCTACAAAAGAACGTTCAAAAAGACATGCAATCACCATCTCCTACTTCAAAATTTGAACAAGTTATAATGTGCAACACACAAACAATTTGAAATGAAAAGACAGTGAGACATAGAGTAGCAGCATCTTACCGTGGTTATCCAATTTGTTAGCTGGAAACCAATCGAAGAAAGAGCTTTATTTCGATGACGGGTCCCAGCATCCAGAGTGGCGTCCACTTCAGAAAGGCGTGATATAACCTAGTAAGTATGAGCAAATAATTGGAACTTGGAATTAGGTATAATTGGGTCACCTTATAACTACATCCATACACTACTGAAAAATATTTTCAAGAGAAACTTTAAACCTTTTGTGTAGCATGACAATTACACAGCATTGAGATAAGAAATTAAAAAACAGTCTAATAAAGTATTGAGACTTTTCTTTAAGGAAAGGTTAGACGTGTATATTCAACATCAACAGCATACTTCTCTAGTTATTTGTCTCTGTTTTGTAATATCTTCAGGAACAGGATAACAATTTGCACCAAATGCTTCACAGATTTTGAGAATCTTTGCTCTTGCCTGCTCTCCAGAAAAAAATATCACAAATACTGTTTTCTCAACCTGCAAAGATAATGTCAAATTAGTTGTATTCTAGGATTACATGATAAAGTAACTTTTCTCCAATATATATACACATAAAAAAAACACCTTAGCACAGAAAGGAGAACTAGCTGCTAAGAAGTTGAAGGCATTCACATTTTCCATTTAGGAATGTCAACAGAAAGTAGAGACAATCCTTGTTTCTACTTTAGATAGAGAAAAGAAGAAACAAACCATTTCTAACGATACAGGATCAATAATATCTTCACCAGCAGGTGCCTGATTGAAAAGCATATTGCCCCTTGTAGCACGAAACAGCATCCTCTCAAATCTAAGTGCTTTGGATTTACAAATAATCCCACTGATAAATCTCAAGCCAGATTGGTTTGATGGTCCAGGCCTCATTTCCTGTAAAAACGTCATTTAAATTAGAAACCATAATAATAAGTCTGCACGAGAAAACAGTACATCAGTGAAAAAGGCTTAACGAGCGAGTACTTGGTCAATTGACATATTGGCATAGCTATCACTAGAGAGTATATTTTCCTCTAATTCTCTCTCCTCTGCATCTGAGTGACTCTTTGATAGAAAGGCAACTGCCTGCCCCAAAAAAAAAACTATATGTGAGAGAAGAAAGGAAATAGCTTCAACAAATAAATGCACAGGCTCCTTCAAATCTTAGACATTATAACAAGCTGATACTCATATTCAGGTAGCATCAGATAATGTAGAGATACCACATAAAGCTTAACATCAATTTACAAAGACTATATACATCATAGAAGACAGCAACCTAAATTGAAAGAGAATGGAAATTTCCGAATGAGAACCAAGTGATAAATCTAAATACATGAACCCTCGCAATGGACCACTAGGACATCACTTGAAAGTGATAATCTGAGTAACATAAACAATACTCCTACATAAAAATGAGATATTGAAAGAATATACCAACAAAAAATGGGAGAGTATCCTTGCTTAGGACGTTGATTTAACTTGACCATTTCGAAAGATTCAGAGCAGAAGTCCTTACTCCACTTCTTACAAGGTAAGAGAACGGGGTGTTAAGAACATTCCTCATTCCACTACACAGTGAAAGCTTATCATCTATCTCTGATGAGAAAATTACGTACTACATCATTATCACTAAACATTTACCTTGACTTTGTTTTACAACTGAAAAAGAAATGGCTTAAACTCAACTAACATCGTTAGATATAAAGCCTGTTTGTAGATTGTCAAATTAGAATATAGGGTAAGGTTGTTAATAATCTATAGATAGCTAACTCTGCAAGAGAGGAAAATTTGCATTTTCGTGTGCTAGGACTGAATATTAGTTCCCAAGGGTCTGAAGCTATGACTTAAAAGATGAATGTCCCCAACCCCCCTGAAGAAGAAAAAAATATGGCTTTTGGTTAACAAGGGCAATATAGATTTTCAACTATAATATACCATGGATGGAAAAGGGATGTTTCTTTTCGGCAAATGGAGATGTTTGTGTGAGGTAAGACAAAAATTTACCTTTTCCAGGACCATCTTGAACTCCAACAGCTCGTTATAAGTGCGTTGAAGCTTCTCACCATTAGAGTTCATTTCAATCAGTTCATGTTCATGCTCAGCAAGTTGGACCTGATATCATGAAAAAGTGAGAAACACAACTAATAGTAATGCATACTATTCAATTCTACAATGTAGTCACAAACAACATCAAGAAAATATTGCTATTTCACCCATAGTTATTGAAGGTGCTATGCATACATAGGCGCTGAGGATCTTAGGGACTCAAACACACAAAGCTCAAAACACCAAAACCAGATTTTAATACAAATCATGAAGTAGAATGGAATAACCTAGTTACTAATTGAACAATTCAAATCAATTGTAACACATTATCTATGCCAGCAATCAAGTGATCGCTGATCAGGTAGTTGCTACCCACTATACATACCCTTACTGGAACACGAAATGTAAACCAATAAAAACTATAATCAAATTCATTTTGGACTTCACAATGGCATTAATGGGTTTATGTAGAGAGGAATAAGAGTTCTGTTCTTGTTTACCAGATAAAAAAATAGACAATTTACCAAAGAAACCATCTCTCTCTCCACCTACCTTCCAATTCCAGCCATCATGCTGCACATTATTAACTTAATTTTCAGTTTTTACATCCAAATAGCAGTCATTGCTCTGATCAAAATTCCACTGTTTTTTCCCTCCAAATGGTAAAAGTTGGATGAAAACCAATGAAATTTTGGCAGAGTAACTGATGCGCACTGAAAATTTGTCAAACGTTGGGCATCACAACAGCTGCAAATTGGAAAGTGAAGAGAAGAAGAACCTGGAGATGGTGTGTGTGCATGAACCACTCGAGCAGAGAACATTATATCGACCACATCAAAGAGGCACACCTATTATGCCAAGCACACCCCAGGTGAAAGAAGTGTGCCTCATGCAGGTCACCTCACCTTGGCATGTTAAAGGTGCACTGGCTTCTGTCTCGAGCACCTTACAAGTTGCACCTTCAACAACTATGAGCTCAATTCATGTTTATGCATCTCAGACCATAAATTTGCATGCAGTAAAAGTGAAAACTATAATATTAGTCAGTAAAATGGAAGCATAGTAGTTTAAAAATAGACCTCTAACTCCTCCAACTCATCATCTGGTTGCATAACAGGATGCACGGATGATAATAGACCAGCTTTATTGATTTGATCTTTGAGAAACCTCAGCTTTCTTGACATCTCTCCACATCGCTTTACCTATCAACAACCACTCAAAAAAATAAATAAAACTTTACAAAGACAACTTGGCAATTTAGTCATCTTTTTCTTAATAAAGTAAAATAAGAAATTAAGATAGTAATGAAATTCAAAATCTTCAAAAAATTAGGCAGACATGTTTGAGCCGGTGGCTATTACACAACATTATAATTCAATATTGGGCTACATGCTTGGGCTTGGGCTTACCATATTAAAAGGTTAAGCTTGTTAGTACGGTTTGACTTGCACCTATGTAGCTTGCTAATTTTATAGTTTTCCAATGTTGGACTTTTTTTTTCTTTTATCGCGCACTCACACGTGCACAATCAAAATTCTTCTAAATCAACACTTCTCACATGTAAACATTTTCCTGCTATGTTGGGCCATTGTATGTGGGCCGGAGACCACTAGAGAAGGTTATACTAATGGGCCACATGCCTAGACCAAAACTGCTACGATACCATGTGAAATTTCAATATTTGGCTACATACAAATGCTTAGACTTACCAAATTATATGGTCAACCTTGTTAGTATGGTTTGACGTGCACCTCTATATAATAATATGTAACTTGTTCATTTTATATATTTTCAAATTTTCATCACGATTCACGACTTTCATCACATGAAAAGAAAAAGACTATCAGGAAAATTCAATCAAAGTTATGGAATATCTTTCTCATACTTGTAGAAAAAGGAGGGGCAATGTAGAGAACTAAAGTTAGATTGTAAGGAATGAATCAATAAATCTGGTCATCTTTGTAAAGAAAACCCCCAAAAATTGACAAAAATATTTATTTACGCCAGACCCAATTCGCTGGAGATGCTAAACTGTATATGAGATGATTCTAGAATACATGTATTCTAAGAGACAATGGCATACAAGGTCTCTGTTAAATTTAGAGACACCTTAGGTACAAGGTAAGCTTTTGTTACACTGAGTTACCACCGTTATTCATTTATAATAAATCAAAACCACATACATCCAGATTACAGAAGAAGTTTAGTTCAGCGCTTCACATATACCTGGTGAACAAAAGTTCGCTGGAACGGGCTTTTATCTGCATTTAACTGCCAACAATGACATACATGACAAAATTGTCAGTATACTTGATTTGAAGTTCCAAAAGTATTTTATTTAGAGAATCATTGAGCATTGGAGGAAGAAAAGGAGAATAAATAAGTATCAGTGCTTCTAAGCATTAACTTTTTTATATAAGAAATTTAGGCCATAATTCATCAGAGATGATAAAATTTTAAGATAGCCACCACTCACTCCCTATGTTTGCTAGTTCTACTTATTCTAAACGACTAAGCCCTCTGATTCTAAAAGCTCTATCTGTCGATCTAAATAGGCATTAATCTTTATTCTACTCTCATCAACTAAGACATCATTTGAAAACAACATACACCAAGAAACCTCATCTTGAAAATGTTTTGTGAGCTCATCAATGATCAAAGCAAAAAGAAAAGGGCTTAGAGTCGATCCTTGATGCATTCAAAACTAGTGGATACTCCATTGTACATATATGTATTTAAATTAATAAATTAAATATGCATTCCTCTTATCGCTAGAACCCACCATAGAAGTTCTCTAGGAACCTCATCAAAAGCTGTTTCCGGGTCAATAAACACTACGGATGAGTCTTTTTCTTTTCTCTATAGTTTTCTATAAGCCCTTTTACTAGAAAATTAGGATTCTTGTCCGTAAGATTTGACAGATTTATCCTGGTTGCCAACCTAACACAACCCTTGTCCTTTACTGAGTTTGAGACCAACTGTGCCGCAAGAACATGGGCGGAGTTTGCAAATCAAACTCAGCACTGTGAATAAATGGTGTGACTACAGTACTACCATCATATTTAATCTATCAATAGCCATGAAAATATCTCTGCATGTCAATGATGTCATGAATCAAAATCATAAAGAGAGTAGTTGCAAAGAAACAGTTAGTGGTTATTTCATTATGATGTGTATGTATCAAAAGATTTTATTCCTTTCTTTTACTATTCACTAAGTAGGAGAGAAACTTGAAATCAAATCATGACTTATATGGATCACTTGTGCAAATTCAAAATGCAACTCTATTCCACACAAAGAAATCCTTGTGGCCAATTCTCATATATCCATCCCAATTCCCCACCAGAAATTCACTAAATCCAACATCATCAAAACCAAGCACACTAGTACTCCCAAAACCTCAAGTAATCATCAACATTCAACAAATCCAAACACTGGAGCGCATCAAATTCAAAAGTTGCTCAGTCTGTAATGCCCGGAACGAAAACAAAATGACAATCCAAATCCTAAAATCCTAGCCTACTGACACGACATGCATCAAAATAGAAACAAAAACAAACGAACTCACTCCACCTCACTCCTCAAAACAATATTTCCAATTTCCAACCGGTCGATCAAACATTTCAAAATATCATATCCACCGCAAAAAATGATCACGAGCCCTACCATTTCCTAAATCTCCAAACCAGCCGAACAAAACAAGAACGCCAAATCCGAAACAAACGGTAAAATCAATATTCGGATCAGAGCAGACACTTACATCGCGGAATTGGAGGAGGCCGAGTTCGCCGAGGTAGGAGACGGCTCGGTGAGCGGACTCGGCGGGGATGATAAGCTGGACAAAAGCCATCGGCTCGGATCGCATGAGATCCATGGGCGGCAAATTGTGCATGAACTCCTCCATTTCCTAGAGAACCAAACAGAAAAAAACCGGTCCTCAGAGTTTCAGATCTGGGAAGAGACTTGAGAATCTGTGGTTTTTGGCGTGGCTGTGAAGCGGTTGTTCTCTGGAAGCTTTTGTTGGTTTCAGTTTTCGCTTCAGAACTGCCATTGGAATTGGAAAATTCGCATGGTATTTTCCGAATCAGAGTGAACAGAAAATAAATTCTTTTGTGGGAAAGTTAAACGAGTTTGCTATAAATGATGACAAATACGGTGTCGTATTTGGGTTCTTATATGGTACTACCGTACGGCTTTCAAGTTATTGCGTTCAAAGATTTCAATTTGTTATAAATTAACACCTGACACTTCAAGCTCTTTGCACCGGAGTATTTAATATTTTATTTTTATAAAAATAATAGGTCCAAAATTTTATTTTACTTTTTTTTTTTTTTTTTTTATTATCGGACTTGATGAATTTTTTGCTACTATATGATTATGGGTCTATCATACTATGTTATTTTCTTGTTTATTTGAACTTTTGTCTTACCAAATAGAATCTTCAACTGAGTTTATTTCAATATTAAATCTTTTGTAACAATAAGCATTCAAAACAGTCTTTACCACTAAGCACGTGAATCAATTAGTTAGAGATTGTTCTACTTAACCTGAGGTCTCGAGTACGAGTCTCAGGTAATGCAGCAGCGTTAAAATTTGGTAGAAAGAGTTTTGTCGTCCTTGTGGTCCTACCCAGCTCGAGGACCCGTTCAGGAACCTCATGGTTTAGATGGAAAAAAAAAATGTCTTCAAACTAGCTTCATTAGCTGCTCTGGTATGAATTGCTCTCATTCCTCAAACCATGTTCATTGTTCAATATATAATGGCTACAAATCCAAATACAAACTTTCGTCCCTTAACCCACAGGATCTCAAAAAAAAAACAAAAAAAAAAAAAAAAAAGACTCGCCGTAAAATGGTGCCGGAAACCTTTGAAGTTTCCAGTGGAACTATGAATTTTCCTGTGCAGAGGAAATTAACCGGCTAAAGAGTTTATTAACAAAAATAATGATAACAACGGAAAGTACAATTAGACTAAATAATATAATTACATGGAAATAGTGGCAAAGAACCAATGAGAGAACGGATCCAAAGGTCTATCTCTCAAGTTCAGAATGATCAACACGAGTCTCTGAACGGCATTAACAAATGTTCTGAATGTCTAGCTCCTGCATCAGTAAGAGGCAAGGAATATCAGGGTCTCATAAAAATGGTAAGAGGAACCTATTAACAACTGCTTGATAGACTAAAGACGAATAGGGAGTATATTTACATCTCCAATCTGCAACTTCTCGACCAAATAGTTGAATATACTGGTGTAGAGAATTGGATTTGCATTATATTGACTCTTTCAAGGATAAAATCATAACATAGATTTAAAGCTCTAGAACATCGAAAACACTGTTATTACTAACATGATTGAAGAGGATATATATGTATGCATCATACTACCATCCCAAAACGAGTGTCCGTCTTCCTTTATGTTTAGTGGGTTATGCATGAATTACCAACACAGGAGGGTACAAGGGAAAAAATCTAATGATAACTAACTTATCCTTAATTTCAATAAAAATGCGAAAATGGGCGCTCATTTTGGAACCGAAATCATAACTAGACATAAATCACATAAATGCCTTCCAAAATCCAAAGTTCCAAACTGTTTGTCGGATCCAGCTCATCATTATCCTTCCTAACAAGCAGTATTCAATTTTATTACTATTCAAGTATTATACTACGTCATTCTCCAAGTTATAAATAGAAATATAATATTTTTTTATAAGGGTGGTAGGAGAGGAAATGCAGTCTGGTGCTGAATAGGGGACAGTTTTAGAGAAGGATGAGCTCATGAGAATTGAAACAAGAAGCCACTAGGGCCCTAAGATTAATCTTCATGCTATGATGGATAACCACTAATGAGTTTATTCTACAAATAAACTAACTCCAACAAATAAAATTCTTTCAAACATCTAGGCAGATATTGGATTCTTACCATGCTTAGCTTTTTAAATCATGCTAGTATCCACCGGATAGCTCCCCAATACCCGTAAGAAGGTGGCAAACTCCTGCAAAGGAAGTGATCACCTCATTTTGTTCATAAATAAAGTCTCTGGACAAAATATAGATAGTGATTTAAACACACCTTTAGATGCCTGAGGGCATTCTGTGCTTTCTGGTCAGCCATTGATGCCTCAAAATCCACATAGAAAAGGTAGTCAAAGTATCTGTAAGATTAGAAAATGTGTTTAAATCAGCCAAGTCTTTTGGTTGGTACATAGCAGATGGAAATTTTATACAAAAATGCAATCATGATTCATGAAGCATATGTTTGTGTGTGTGCACTTTGAAAATACCAAGATCTTCAGTTAACATACTTTGAAACCCCATTACTGCTGTCATCAGCTGCTCGTAAGGGCTGATCCCGCAAAGGACGACTTTCAATCTAATGGAAAGAAATGAATAATAAGATATAAACGGCAAAGCAACACCCACATATATGCATATGTAACGTCAAGGACAATATAATCACAGGAAAAGGAACAGAAGAAAACCTTTGTAAGGTTGATTTGCCGTAGAGCAAAAACAGCAAGTGCCTTGAAAAGCACTCCTGGACCCTCCTCCAACGAGAAAACTATACTTGTCTGATAGAACAATGAAAACAGTCACTAATATAAACTCAATAATAAGATATCTGAAGCTACCTCCGTTTGTATTCATTATTATTATTATTATTATGCAAGGAAAGTGGAATAATCACTTGGTACTTTAAGTTAAAGTATTGTATTGTTAAAGGGCTAACCTTGAAGGGCCTATCTGTGCCTGGAATTATAGGTTCCCTTGCCAGTATTAAAAATCGAGTAACATTGTCACTATCATCCTACTAAATGGACAAAATATGAGAGACACAACATATAGATAATAACTACGCACATGAAACAAAAAAAATTCCAAATACGAACCTGAATATCTTGGGCCAATATATTCAAACCATAAATTATTGCAGCGGAGGAGCTAGCAACTGCTCCTGCATCTTTTATTTTGTTCAAAGCAATATGCTTCAAGAGACAAAAACGTTAAGTCAGGTTACAATAAAACAAACCTATAACAGTTATAACTAGTTTATAAGGTTATATAGTCAAAAAATTCCAAGAATAACTATGAGTCTGTGACAATAAAAGACAAATCACAACTGACTGTTATCGAAAATGGGACTAAGTTGGTCCAAAACATTTCTAAGTTGAGACTATTAAAAGTGGTTCTCAGCAATCCTCTGAATGCATAACATATACTTACAAAGAGGCAGGAACAGATAAAATCTCTCTAGAATGACTAAGCCTACTTCTCTAACCAATCCAACTATCAAACATAGGCCTACCTTTGCGGCACCTGCAGTATCTTCAACTGCTTCTCTGACCAATCCTAACCTTGTTAATGTGTTCTCGCACTGAGCAAGAGCCTGAAATAACCTTATTTAGAAAACTATCATAATAGAAAAGAACCAATGAGTAGTACAAGGCATACCTGTGGATGGCTGAGAACCCTTTCCAGGTCTTCAACTTTAACTCCATGATTTGCTAGTAAGCAATGCCGGACTGCAAGTTTAACTTCCCCAACTATATGCAACCTGTGCCTGAGCAGAAGGTCATAATTTCTGTGGATGCTCCCTCCTAAAGAATTTTCTATGGGCAAAACTGCTCTATCAACGAGCCACCTTTCAACAGCCTAAGTTGAAACAAGATAACATATAAGCTTACAATGCCTTGTTCAAGCATCTAAAACTAACACGATCCTACAGGAAAAGTAAAGGAATGGAAGGGTATAATCCTAACAAACCACATAGAAATTTCAAACATTAAAAGTGAGGGGCACATATCCCATTACTACGTGCCGAGCTTGGAAGATTATTCTCCAATATTTTATACTATATGTTAAAGCCGCAAAACACTTAGATGGGTCTAATTTTACTTCCAAGCCATTCTTTCTTGTTCTTGTTTCTCCCATTATTCAAGTAAGGAGACAGAATAATAAACCCAATATTCTGAATGCAGAATAATACATTATGTAATGACTTAAAAGGGCAAGTCAGCTTACATGAGAGACTTAAGCTACAGGAAGTTAAGACAAGAGTAGAATGCATGACCCGGGACATCAGCACAGGTCTTTGTTTGGTTAAAAAAATGAATTTTGAACAAATTGGCTTTTACCATGAAATAAAGACAGAAACTGTTTATACCTAAGTACCTACTAAAAACAAGGTATCATGGCGGAAGTAATGAAAGTGTTTTAGCTAGTTTTCAGCTTTCTGTTTGTTTTGTTAGTAGCATATCTTATCTTTCTGTTAGTTGCAGATTTTTAACTACAAGTTGTTTATCTTGATCAGCAGAAACAAATCCTAACCATTGGAGCATAGATTTGGAAAATGGAACTGACTAAAAATGAGCTAAAATAAGAAAACATTTGTTCCACAGTGTGTGTGTAAGGAGATGAAGAATTTACTTCAAAAGCTGTGTCAAATTGCTCGCAAGGCACAGCTTCACAGTTGGGATAGGCCTTCTCTGCAGCAGACTCACTGTATGCTCCACGAACGCCCTGTAAATTGAGCATTCAAAACATATTTAAACAATCAAGCACATTCATGATTCAACACCAAACTATACCGTTATACATTTACAAAGCAAAGCTACCTGGTAGGCAACTCGAAGGCGAGATGCATCAGACACCGAATTAGAGAGCCGAGCTGACGACAAAGGCTCTGAAACGCATTACAATACAAAATCAAAACCCTAAAACTCCGAATCACACAAACGATCAACAACAAGAAGAGGAAAATTCCATACTGGGAAGAGAATACAAATCTCTCGAATCGACTTCGTTCGGAGACACTTCTTCTTTTTCCTCCACGATCCTCTGCAAATCCGCGGCCTGAGACTTCTTGCTCTGGCCTCCAACAAAGCCGTGTCCATTGTTCTGCTGTCCCTGAAAAGCATAAGAAGAAGAAGCCAGAAGCGGCCCTAAACGACGCCGTTGGAATCGGACTCGCTGACAAACGAAGACTGTTTTCGGTTTGTGATCCGACGGTGAGGGGTTACCGATGATCTGGCCGACCGGCGATGGAGTCACAGCAACCGCCACCATTGCCGGTAACGAAGCTTCTGGATGCGGAAGTGATGAAGAGAACGAACCGGAGGATTTAGAGAATCGGGAACTGTAGAGAGTGTGTTGCTTGACTGTGAATCGCAGAGTAATTGGAGAAGAAAGACGGTAGTTCGTTTAGGAGAACTGTCCGATATCTCCGATGTGTCTTCCGTTTCGTGTTCGTGTGAACCACTTGTTTTTTTGTAAGAAAAAAATAAATAATAAATAATATTGTATTTTTATTTAATTTTAGCTGGCATTGCACTATTGATAGCTATTTGTCACATCTCCATCAATTGCTCTCTGTCTCTTTCGTTTTGTTTAGGCACGTGGTTTAGAGTTAGGTACGCGTGGGTGGACATGTTACTGGGCCACACTTACCCTCTCGGCCCAAAAAGTAATGGGCTTACGTTGCAAATAGAAATCAATGACTTGACAACTCTCAAAACGTTACATATATTTGAATTATTTGAATTAGTGTAAAAGCTACTTTATTCGCATAACGATATGTAAGTACAAATTTTAAATTTTGAATCCATTACTTTAGTTTACGTACGGGATCTTTGAATGGAATCTTGGTGAGGAGTTTGAGAGGTTACCATTAGGGCTTTACCTCAGCCCAGTGTTAGGTCCTGTTGTGAGATTTCACTTGTCAATCGATCATAATGTGAAGTGTTTATATGCCGTGGAACATTATCAACTAGGTGTGACCTCATTTAGTTATTTCTTGACCTAACTTGTTTGGTTAGTTATAGATGAGTTGGTCGTGTTAGGTTCAAGGCATGTAGTATTGGTACATGATTGAGTTAGAGAGTGAGCCTAAGTGGGGATGTATGGGATGAGAAATCCTGAAATAAAAGTTTTCACAAACATTTTGGGAGCGATTCCAAGTCGTTAGTCATCTCTTGTAAGATGATAAACTATTATCAATAATATGACTATGAAAAATTATGACATTATATGTAGTGCATAGTGAGTTCGTAGGAGAGAATGACTTGAATGAAGTGAGTAACATGGAAAAGCTCTTAAAAAGCTTTCATACTCCGTTAAAATAACAATGAAAAACAATTTAAAGGTCGGGACATAAAAGGAAATGTGGAATGCTCAAAATAGAACTAGAGGTGCAGCTTGTAGTATTAACCACATCCATGCATGAGGTGGTACCCTCAACTATGGTTAGGCTCGCTGTAGCGGTTATCACGAGCATGACAAATCTAGCCCGTTACATGATCATCACTTTTCCTTTTCAACTTTGCATTTATGTCGTTTATATTTTCACCTACTTAATCTTGCTTCAATACGTCAGCCAATTTTTTTTTTTCATTTTAGACTCGTACAAATTCCTTGAAACCTTATTATGGACCTATTATTTCAAGACCGGAAACTGACTCGTGATCAATATGTGTGACCAGTGATGATGCAAGTGTTTGAGACACACGCCATTTTACAAGTGACCAAATCATGATGCGAAATAGATATATAATGGATTTTTTAAATCAAGAAAGTGATAAACAATCGTATTTTTCAAAAACTTTTATCCCATAAAACACATCTTTTACACCCACCAGCTCTATCAAATTAAACCTTCATGGCCCGAACCAAACACCTTGTCGCGAGCCTGGCTACAATTAGTTTATCCAAGTTGTGCACCTTTTTGAGATTGTATCTGCAAAATGATCGGTACAAAGCTTAGACATGACTAAAATAATGATCTGATCAAATCGTATAGCAGAAAATATGTTAGGTAGTGGTTTACAATTGGACCAGCCCATGCACATGGGTTGCACGTGTCCAAACGACAAGTGGGCCCGCATGAGCTGGACTCAACAATACGCCGAATGGCCCATCAGTTCACGCCACCTCTTGTTATGTTTGGGTTATCCACAGAATCGTACGACGTCGTAGTACTGCCCATTATTTTATTTTTTATAAATTGTCCACACATCAAGATAATAAATGTGATACATGTTATTTTGGTTATTTTTCTTCGAATTATACCTAATATAGTTTTCGTTCCAATTTGATTTTTAAACTATTTGTATTATTTCAATTTGTTTTCAACCATTGTTTTGAATTAGTCCAATTAGTACTAACTAAATTTATTGATGAGTCCAATTTAAAAAAACATTTTTCTACATAAATCAACATATTGTTTTATCTCACTACAATGTTCTTGTATCATTAAATGTTCTACCTTGAAATTAAAAAAATATATGTATATTGGAGACAACTTACTGCACTGCCTTATTTTTTCAATGCGACATATCACATGTGTCATCTCGAGTTTTAAATTGAATAATTAATATCAAATTTTGTAATGCAATAGATTCATTTATTTATGCAAATTAGGTGAAAATTGTAATTTGATTCCTCATTTATGTTAGAAGCACATTCTTATCTATAAATATCGTTGGGCAATGTGATTGATTACACTGTTGAGTGTTATCGGAGATTCTCACTTAAGAAATTAATTAAAGTGCTGATCATTTCTCTCGCATTATTTTAATAACCAATCACTTATTTGCTTTTAAAATTATTTTGTGACGACCCAACAAGCACTATGCAAGATTAGAGATCGGTATCACATTTTTCATGAGAAATACGGAATAAAGAAGAAAGATGATGTATATATGTTCCATTAATGACCCAACATACTAATAAATCATTTTGTTCCAATTCGAGGTTTAATATTTCATGAATTAATTCACCATCCAATATATCAATTTTTTTTCTTAAATTCGTCGTACGTTGTACTACCGAGCATTTGATATAATTAATGTAAACATATATAACTTATTCAATACTGTTAACCAAAAAAAAAATTTAGGATCAAAATATAATTTTCAAGTTTTTGAGCAAGAGAATTCAAGGAGAAGATTTGTATGGATAAAATCAAAGTTACCTTATCGTGGACGGTCTAATTTCCGGGCAAGGTTGACCTATCATTTGCTAAAGCTAATGTTTCGCATGTCATTGGAAATAAAGTTAAAATCATATTTTATTTATTTTTCTAGGCTAATTCCAATACGAAAGAATCCAATGAAAATGTGAAAACACAAAAGTGGTTAAAATAGAAAAGAAAGAGACCAAAATGGTCAAGCCGTTATGTTTGTTGCTCCGATCATGAACTAGCAAACACCAATTTCACGCGTTACCAAACACCGGATTTGGATTTTAGCCGCAAAGCCTTAACCAAAACAGTTACAGCCAGTCCCTGTCCCGGTTTATCCTCCAACAGGACAAAACCAAATCCGTTACCAAACCCCCACCGATGACGTAGCCCTGCTGCACACCTCTCGAGCCTCTCCATAAGATTTTGTCCCACGTGTCCAAATATAGCCACAAATAATGGCAATTAAGTAATTATTATTTAACGAAACAGTGTGTAACGGATCACCCTTTGCTTCACAAGGCGGAGAAAGTGGGGCCCACACAGCCAAGACCCAATGAGCCGAGCCGATCCGAGACACGCGGCTTGGTGGCTTAGCGGCTCAATCTCTGTCGACGATTTGGGAAGGGAATGGGTGAGTTACCTCGTAATCTGAAATATTCGTCTCATAGCCGCATTTTGGGTGACACGTGTCGGAAGGAGAGATCTGGTATCATAGTTGGTGGGGACCACAGAGCACCGACCGATCACTGGGCTGTTGTCGCGTCGTGCCGCTTAACTGTCTCCATCTGCCGCCTATGAGTCCCTCTCCTCGGCGAGGTTTTGGTTTTTCCTCGTCCCGCTCTCCAAACTTGAACAAACGATCGTGCTTAGAAGAATAATCTCAGTAGTATAATTCTATAAGAAATATGGAATTTCGACTTTTTAATTGTTTTATGCTTAATAAAATAATGGGTTTAATGTATATCAGTTAATTGATATAAAGTTATATCAATTAAATCAATAAGGTGATGACACCTCATTTAAAATTATGGATCAGGACGGGTCGCTCCGCTCCCACAAATTCACTTGGGTGGGTATAAGTCATTTTAAATGATGTGTCATCACCTCATTGACTTCTCAAATTGCAACTGATATATCAGTTAACTGATATACATTTTATCCTAAAGCATAAATTAATGGTAGTATTAACAATAAGTTTGTTTAGTATTTCATTCTAAAACTGTTATGCTTCTCTTAAATTTTAACTTTAGTAAATGTTACAATTCTGTTTGTTACAACTTACAGTCACATTGATACTATGTTCTATTTATCTATCTTCTAGCTACTTCGAGTTTCTTATATAACCTTCCAGTAGTTTAACAACTATTTTTACTTCATCCAACGATAGTGGCACAATTGAGAACACAGATTGCGTGAATGAGAGAAGAGCGTTTGCGTTCAATCTCCGCATATCACACATGCGGAGAGAAGTGAAAACTTTAACTATGAACAAACTTTGAATGATGATTAGTCCTGATGTCATAAAACGACTTAAAATTGTCAAACGCAAGTGTACGACCCGTTTGAAAACCCCATAGTATAAACCGAAAAATATATATGTTTACATCTGAATGTTCGCACAATTATCATTATCGATGGTATGTATAGTTTAGCAATGTTGGAAGCATCTTAATTACTTATTGCATTACATTAATTACAGTCATAATTAACACAACTTAATTATTGGTGTCTCAGAAAAGAAGATGGAAACGCAAAGAAGTGTCATATATATATATATGAACGAGGTGGTAAGGAAGCATAATCAGAAACTGATTCACGAAAAGCACTGTTTATATTGTTGTAATGTAGAGTTACAGAGACACCAACATATGAACAAACAAACAAAAGAGACAGTTCAATATGTATAGAAACAAGAGTGAAGAATGTGAGTGGGAAATAGCAGATTCTTTTCTTAACCAAAGAAGAAGAAGTAGAAGATGATGCTAATTCCGATGATACCACTGTCGGGCACATTTTCCTACCTATATCCTCCACTTTAACTTTTTTTTTTTAATTTATTTTGTGAGGCATGTATGTGAATGTGACTAGTGTTTTTTTTGTCTGTTTATCTTGACTGGTTTATTTGGTTGACCAGTCAACCAACTTGACTGACCAATGAGATGTCCCCTGGGCCCACCTCATATTCTTTGCCTCACAACAACAACCTCTAGTGCGCTGCTCTCACTCTATCCGTCTTTCTTTCATTCTCGATCAACTCTCATTTCTGATTGACAATATTCCAATTTTATTTTTATTTATCACTGCCTTCGACTTAATCATTACCGATATTTATATTGGTAGTGTGAATTTTGTTTTGTTGAACGGTCTGTGAAAGGATCGTTGAGGTCTACGTCAGACGGGATTTGTTGGATAGTCTCACGTGATCCTGACTTTATTGATCCTAATTTGATTTTCTTGAAATGCAAATCATACACGAATGTATTTAATTCGACGATGAAATGTTAAACACTAAGGTTCAGTTTCAAGTGGTAATATCATAGTATTGTACACATTAAATACATATAATTATATAAACAAGAAGAAACCAATTAAAGGGACAGAGATTGAGATTGAGATTGAGCAATGGGAAAATTGATTGCTTGCTTATTACAACTATTTCAATCTTTTATCAGATCATGACAGCATGCACAATTCTGGTTGGTCACCTTCCCGCCAATTCACGGTTCATTTTCTGACAGGTTCATGAAATGGAGAATTGGATAATTTTACTCTGGAAAAAACCATTAAATAATAGTTTCTTAAAAAAAAAAAATTATTAAACAATAGTAGTAGTAATTTGAATATGATAAAATAATTACTCTTTTTTTTTAGGTTTAATCATGAGTTTTCTGAGAGGGTCTGCACTATTGACGGTTTGACACCTTTAAACCGTTTTACCACATCCAGACTAATCCCATTCGAGACTTAGTCACAGTTAAAGCTCATCACTTCTCTCCATGGATGTGTTGAGTGGGGATCGAACGCAAGCGTTCTTCCCACTCACGCAGCCTGTATTGCCAACCACACAAAAATCCGTGGATAAATAGTTATTCATTTATTTATTTATAAACGTATGATTTGTGCAGTTTAATTAAGGAATAATATTATAATTTAAATTTCTTCCACATGGGCTGTGTATTAAAAGTGAATTAGGTGGTAGATATTAGCTTGTTGATCATGATGATGCCTATTTGATTGATTCTTCGTAAAATGATGGACTGCATGTGGATTGGAATTTATTTATTTATTTGTTTTTTTAAAAAATCTCATTATTGCTTTAAAATGATAGTATAAAAATATGAGAATCGTTAGCTCCAATCATGATTAAAATTTGGTAAGGTCTCGTATAATTAATATACAGAGAATAAATAAATAGTAGTAGTAAATATAGAGACCATATAATGCAGATAAGACCGAGAGACAGCTAAACGACAAGACATAATAATTAAAGTATCAATAATATGATTAAATTAAGCTGTCGATGTGTATTATAATATTGTAAGTTCGTTGGGGGTCAATATTAGGGTCCAAAGCTGCTTCATTATCCATGTGACATGAAGAACATTAGTTATTTTATTTAAATAAATCATATCATCAAAGCAATCAACTTGTACGGTATCATTATAATATTTTGAAGAATTTTGGTGCCAACTTGATTGGATTTTAAATTTATTTAATTTATTCACTACAAACAATTATGCATGCTCATCTGAATTTTAAAAAAACAAAAATATACCTAACTATATAAGTATATATATAGATCTTTCTAATTATAGGTCCTAGTTGGCTGATGGAGAGGTTCCACGTCTCTAGAGGTAGAATCATATTCCGAGATTGACGTATAATAGATGATCTGATTCAATATATATGTGATGAAAGTTCGGCTCATTCGACAAATCGGGGTAAAACATACTTGCCTTGTGCACTTGATTTGATCAGGTGCCCCATCTGGGTATGTGTGCTTACTTTTTTCTCTGTTAGATTGACATTTGTTAGGTCGGGTTGTTTTTCATTTTGCTTAGTTAGTAAGTTTTATTGTAAGCTTCGTTCTTAGTAATAAAGATCAATCTTTCAAGCTCAAAAAATTATATATGGGTTCTAGTTAGGTTTTCGTAAAATCCCAAATAGCTTGTGCAAATTGTGAGTTTGGACTAGATTAGTATTAATAGGACTTGTGTTAAATTAATAATGAGGTTCAATATATTTATATAAACCATATATTAATATATAGTTATAAAAAAAAAAAAAATTGATTAGGGACGTCACGTATACACACAAATATCTTAATA
>JAYMTH010000254.1:0-24185 GCA_036897465.1 Pelargonium australe
AGGCTCTGGCTCAACCATACGAGATCCTTCTTCTTTTCTTAGGATAGATGGTTAGTTAAGCTTTCGAGTGTTCTAGATAGGTTTATAGTTTATGTTAGTTAGTCGGTTTGGTTTGGTTTAGATTTAAATAATGTAACCCTCCATCCTTAACTGTACCTTTCCTGTTGGAGTTAATTAATAAACTTAATTAATTTCCGCTCAAAAAAAAAATCATGCCAATAAAATTGTGAGTGACGTGTCACGTCCCGAAATAATGGGTCTCCTCCGAGCGCTTTAAGGATGGTTTTCGTCATGCGGCATGCTTACTTGCTAGACAGATGTTGATCAGTGAACTACTTGTGCATGTATAACCTCATTTGCCCGAATATGTGCTTATATTGCTTGACACCCATAAAAAAACACCCCCTATTAAAAAACGGGAGAGTTAGGGCGCCGCACGGATCCGTTTCTCTCAATCCGTGACATACGTCCTTCTAAATCTATTTATTTTGTGTCATAACTAAAAGTCTCGTCCGCTTAAAACTCGACTTATATTCATGTTAAGTCTCCTTTAAACACTAAATAAAAATTAGAAAAATAGGTACAGAGTAATTATTTATTGGAGAGTGAAGCCTCCAATTCCAGGGTGAGAAGTACAAGAATTGGATATAGAAAACCTCCCGAAACTCTGAAAGCGCTTTTTCTCTGTGATCTCTTACTTCGTCTCCGTCGTCAGTGAACCGGTGGCGGTAGAGTTCAGAGAAGAGCAATCAACAATGGACGGAGGGAAGACCAAAAAGAAAGCTCCCGCAGTCTCTCTGCAACAGTTCGTCTCCACCATGTCCCCTCTAATTGACCTGGAGAAGGTTTACATTTCTCTTTCTCTTTATATTGATAATTGCATTTCTCTATTTTCAGCAGTAGCGAAAAGGGTTCTCAGTAATTTTCATAGAAAGCACATTTTACTGAATTGAAATTCAATACAGAAACATGTATATCAATATTCTTTTGGCTTTAGCATTGCGAAGAAGATGAAATTTTAGTGCTTTGTCAATGTCTTGTGCTCTGTAGTTTGTGCTTTTGATCTTATGGAATGACCCATATCATACTATTTTAACAAGGATTCTGGTTGTTGAGTTGTTTGGGTAAAGCTAGCTGAATTGGTATTATAAATGTCTGCTTTTATCTGTTTTAGGAAACAGAGATATCGGCTTCAATTAGCTCTGGTGCATCCAGGAATATAGAAACGGCTCAAAAGAGGGGTTCCGTTATGCTGAACTTGAAATGTATTGATGCACAGGTGGTTTACTTTTACATTTTCATATGCTTCCTGCTCAATTCTAGTTCTTGTGTTTTCTGAAAATTAACTTTAAGGTAGCCTTTGGATTTGAAATTTGATGAGAAATGGGGATGAAGCTTATTACCATTACCATTCCATCCATTCATTTCCATTCCTAGGTAATGGCTTTTTGTTTATTGTAGCTGTTTTGTTTATAAAACTTTGAAAATGGTTAGAAAATGAAATTTATCAAAGTATTCACACTTTTAGAAAATGTTTGAATAGTTATGCAAAAATAAAAAAAATCAATTGTCATTTAGGACTGAGGAACGTTGGCAAAAAAGTTATAAAAAAACAATTTTTTTGTGCTAAAAATGTCTAGAATTGCTCATAGAAATAGAATTCATAATTGCGTTCTAAACATTTTTACAATAAATTAGAAAAATCAGACATTCCAGCACAAAGTTATGATTTTTTTATTTTAAAAATATTTCTAAATCACATCCTTAAAAATTACTCGAATTAAAAAAAAAAAACATCACAATCGGACAGTCGAACATAAAGTTACGAATTCTTTCATAATAAGTTGTAGAATAAAAGAGTGAAGAAATATGAATGGGAATCCCATCCCATTCCATCAATCTTAGGAGGAAATCAACTTGTTCATAAGGAAGGGAATGACAATGACAATATGAATGTCAGTGAAGAATAATTGATTCAAGAATCGTCAATGGGAATCACATTCCTATTATTCATTATCATTCCTAAACCAAAAATCCTAATAGAGACGCTCACGCTACCTAAAAGGAAATGTAGGAGGGTAATTACATTGTCATTGCCAATACTGGAGCATATTATCTGTTAGCTTTTATTGTAATTTTGTTTCTTTGTTGCCAATAATAGACAGGGCTCATGGGGAAGAGTCTTCTCGAGTTTCAATCTACTAAAGGAGATGTTCTTCCTGCTCACAAGGTGAAATATTTGTGATTCGTATGATATATTTGTTTTTAGCTTTGATTTCAATATATTGCCTTATTTCCATTTTACTTTGACTATGTTGCCCGGACATCGACACAGGAGACGATCACATGCACTTTCATATAAAATAATATACTGGCCATATTAACGCATCTAGTTTACATAAAACTCATCTATTTTAAATAAAGAATTATTAGTATTTGTGAAAAATAATTAAAACCAACACCAAGGAGGAAATGTAGATGCAAGGGTTTTCTTGAATGGACAAAGATCAGTTCATTTTGAACAGAAATGATTTATTAACTGATAAAAAATCATGAAAGCGTGTATCATTCATTCCCTTATTAAATTTGTAGATGTATGGAGTTGGAAATGGAAAGACAACGAGTTATTCTTGAAAAAACTAATATCAGTTTGTGTAGAAGAGAAATCATCTATTCTATTACTAAATTGGCTCTTTGGAACCAATAATAGGGCCATGTCTATGTATGTTGGCCTGTCCTAGTATGACTGATTTTGAAAAGGGACACTAAAAGTCGCTTGTCTACTCGTGTCCCATCAGATTACACTACAAACTTTCCATATCTGCAACATAGGTTCTGAAGTTGATATTACATAGTCATATTGGATTGTTTGTGTTGATCAAAGTACATAGTGGGTATCACTTTGACCCATTCAGAGTGAGATTTCATTGGAGTTGTTTGCTACTACTCACTAGATGATACACAGTTTTCACTACTTGCATTTTCATGTCCGTGTTTCAAGAAAGGGGAAGTTTACTTTTGGTTGAGTGTGTCACTCTTGAGAAAGACAATGGTCTGCTGAAGCCTCGTAAGCTCAGTTCACATTTAGGAATGATGAAGAACAACTTTGAACTAATTTCTAACTGTGCTTTTCAATTCAACACCTGCTCTCATTGTAGTAGCGTATTTTTATCGTCCCCCTTATTTGCAGTTTGGTACTCATGACGTGGTTGTTTTAAAACCAAACAAAGCTGATCCAGGGTCTCCTGCTCTAGGACAAGGTGTGGTTTACCGCTTAAAGGTAATTCTGGCCTGAACACTGGAAGCTGGTGATTAATTATTGGTTTTGGTGATTGGTGTTCATAGGTATACAAAATGATATTCCTCTTATTCTTTGCTTATGTTGGTGATCTTGTGCATGTTAAATAGGACACATCAATCACTGTAGCATTTGATGATATCCCTGAAGAAGGGTTGAATAGCTCTCTACGTTTGGAGAAAGTGGCAAACGAGGTGTGTTTTTTCTTCACATTTTCTAACTATATAGAGGTTTTTCTTCTTGGGTCTGGTTAATTTAGAGTTCACATGATACATGAAAAACATCTTTAAATTACTTGATTCAGACAAAAGCTACACTGATCTGGATTAGGTTTAATTCCTTGCAGTCTAATATTGTGAACTCTGTAGAAGGTTTGTGTGTATTTGGATTATCATGTCATTTTTATTCAAGTGTTCAAAATTGGTGTTCTCAAGCTATGTAGTCCAAATAGGGAACTTCATGCTTTATATTAGGCACATATCATCTACTGACAAGATAATCTTTTGTGGGTAACTTTTCTAATAAAATCTAGTCCTAATTTTATATGAAAAACAAATGAGATTTATTTTATTTATTTTTTTGTAGGTAACATACCGCAGGATGAAGGATGCTTTGATACAACTGAGTAAAGGCGTGCAGAGGGGACCTGCTTCTGATTTAATTCCTGTATTATTTGGTGAAACTCCACCAGGAGTGTCAAAGAAGGATATTGCATTCACACCTTATAACTCCAATCTTGATCACTCTCAGGTGTGTAAAGCAAATATCACACACATACACATTTCAGCAATTTCACACTTTTTGGGTATTTAAAAAAAAATGTTATTCATTTCTGATAAACATAATCATACTATATTTAGAGTGACACACTCAACCTCCATGAAACACCCGTTTTTCTTAGGTTCTATATGTGCTTCATTTTTCACATGCTAAAGGTACTCATTTCACTCATTTATCTCATTTTCAAATCAAGAAAGATGCCATTTCAAAGGCTCTGTCATCCAAGAATGTTTTCCTGCTGCATGGCCCTCCTGGAACTGGAAAAACAACTACGGTTGTTGAAATTATCTTACAAGAAGTGAAACGTGGATCAAAGATTCTTGCTTGCGCTGCTTCAAATATTGCTGTGGACAACATTGTCGAGCGACTTTTTCCTCACAGGTAAAGTGATGTCAATAGAGGCACCTCATATGCTGCTATTGACAGCTGTAAATTTGGTAAGAAATATTAGGACATCTCTTTTTTAACTGACCAGTTTGACCTATTAAGTGGGCAATCATTTGGTGACTCATTTCTTTTATCAGAGTAAAGTTGGTGAGACTGGGGCATCCTGCACGTTTGTTACCTCAAGTATTGGAGAGTGCTTTGGATGCACAGGTAGGTATAGGTTTCACATTAGAACATAATGACAGAGATTTGTGTATGTTTCTCTCAAGATAGAGGTTTTGAATCTGATATGCTCATATGTATATCTACAAATTCTGTTTTTCTCTGTACATAAGAACATTTCGTTTGTAACTTGGTTCATGTTATTTTGTATGATTTTAATGCACAAATTTGAGGTACTTCTCTATTCCTTTACCCTATATGCTGTCAAAAGTTTACTGAAATGTTCTGGGTACAGAATATGTAATATATTTTCTGCAATTGAAAACTCCATAGACCTTTCATTATGTGTTAATATGTAATATGTTTGCTGTTAGGTCTTAAGAGGGGATAATAGTGCTCTTGCGAAGGACATTCGGAAGGAAATGAAGGTAAAGATTCTTGGTAAACTTGATGCCAGGATGTTATTGACCAAATCTATACATTTTTGCAATTTGATTAGAAGTTTACTTACCAATGGTGTTCTATAATAATGAATTACCATGAACTTTTTCTATGATCTGTCAATAACAATATTTTCATTTTCCCTTTTTTTCCTTCTCAAATAAACTGTTAAAATCGCATAAATGAAGAAACAAAAGCAAAAGGAGAACAAATAATACCAGTTTGTTTATTTGATTGTCGTTAGTGATGCTTTTGTATCCTGAAGAGTGAAATCCTTAGGTCATGTATGAGCATGACTGTTAATCTATTACTTTACCTGCGTTTTTATACACCATTAGCTAGCATAAAGATGCATGCCGAAAGGAGTTAGTTGGCATTATGTATTACAATACTGGTATATTTTCAATTTATAAGATTTCCCTGGACTCAGATCCAAGTACCAATCCGTTATATCTTCTAGTTTTGCATTCCAAGTGTATCTATTAATAGCAATGGAAAATAAAGAATCTGGTCATAGAAAAGAGAGGCATTCTCTGAATCTGGTCATATTTGATCATTGCTACAATAGCTAAGAAGGAAAAAAAACGTAACTTACATATGATATAAATTTCAAATTACATTCTAATCCTTGGTATAACACAGTTTTTCCCCTAAAACTATTTGTTAGAATGATTGTAGTGTTCACATGAGACCCAAAATTTATGTAGACTTCTTTTCCCCTTAATGCTGTATTTTCTTACTAATTGTGCTTATCACATATGTTCAGGCATTGAATGGGAAGCTGCTGAAAACAAAAGACAAAAGTACACGGAGGGAAATCCAGAAGGAGCTTAGAACTTTATCCAAAGAAGAGCGTAAAAGGCAGCAGCTAGCTGTAGTAGATGTAATAAAAAATGCTGATGTTGTATTGGCAACTTTGACAGGTGCATCTTCTCACAAGCTGGACAATATATCATTTGATTTGGTAATCATTGATGAAGCTGCTCAGGCACTTGAGATAGCATGCTGGATAGCTCTACTAAAGGTAATGGTATAACAAGCAGACATACATTGAATATGATCAAAAAAATAATCCATGCTTCCACAAAAGCTGAAAAACATGCATCTAAAAGTTGGACATAAAAAGATCAATACTGCCATTTCGTAATTCTTTCCCAATGACTTTAGCTCACAAAATCTTACACGGCACTATAAAAATGTTGTTGCGGTGGTGGGGACTGGGGAGTGATTCAAGGCCACTTTAACTGTAACAAGAGGCTCTGCCAACTGATTGGCTACTGCATACCTTTTAGTAACATATCTTCACTACATGATTGTAAGTTGTGTCTGACAGTTACCGTACAAGGTTCAAAGCAAAAGTTTCAAAAGTTAATTAATGAAATTGCAATGTTAAGTACATGAGAGACCGTAAAGTTGTACTGTTTTGTTATTTAAACAAAATTGTAACTTTTACAGATATGTAATTACATATGCACGTGTGTGGTACATAGAAACATTATTTCCATCAATAAAGTTCAAGATAAGCATAATTTGAACTTTGTAAGTAACCCATGTTTTCATGGGAACAAGGCTTCTGTGGGCTTTCTAGAACAGTAGAACCAAACATTAACGTGTATACTTGAATGTTCCAGGGTTCGAGATGTATACTTGCAGGGGACCATCTTCAGCTTCCTCCAACTATTCAAAGTGTTGAAGCTGAGAAAAAAGGGTTAGGAAGAACCCTCTTCGAACGACTTGCAGACCTGTATGGAGATGAAGTAGTGTCTATGCTCACAGTTCAGTACCGCATGCATGAGCTTATTATGGATTGGTCATCTAAAGAGCTCTATAACAGTAAGGTACTCGGATATTATAGTGATGTAATTATTTCATCAATTAAGGGTGGTGAATTTTTTTTATACCAGTAATTAGGTAGTGCCTATATTGTGGTAATACAGTTCGGATTTACCTCATAGGTTAAAGCCCATCCAAGTGTTGTTGCACATACGCTTTACGATCTTGAAGATGTGGAGAAGTCATCTTCGACGGAACCAACGCTTCTTCTAATTGACACAGCGGGGTATGTCATGTTTTGAATTTTCTGTCATAGAAAATGCTCATGAACTATGTAACAAAACAGAAAACGTTGTCATGTTCTATTAATTGCCTTTTCTTCAATCTACAAAACCTTGGTAAAAATTGTAATGGAGTTGGATTGATACATATAATCACATTTGAACTAAGCAGAAATAAAAGAGTATATATTTAGCATGTTTCTTTCAGAAAAGTACTTTCATATGACTCAAGAAATTGAAAAGGTTCATTTTGTTACCATATGATTTTGAGTACTTTGTGTCTTATATTAGGAACTGTAACTCTGTATTACTATTCAAGTGGTACATGTTGATGTATTACAGGTGTGACATGGAAGAAAAGAAGGATGAAGAGGATAGCACATTGAATGAGGGCGAAGCTGAGGTTGCGATGGCCCATGCAAAGAGACTTGTAAACTGTGGCGTCCGGGCTTCTGATATTGGAATTATTACTCCATATGCTGCACAAGTATGAAAGTTTTTATTCATTCATTTTATATTACATACTAATACCTGAAAGTTTTTGGTTATTTATACTGCAAGTGGTGTTCTAGGTTGTCATACTGAGGATGATGAGAAACAATGAAGACAAGTTAAAAGACATGGAAATCTCAACTGTTGATGGCTTCCAAGGCCGGGAGAAGGAAGCTATTATTATATCAATGGTTCGATCTAATTCCAAGAAAGAGGTATGAGTTTTTTTTAAAAAAAAAAAAAAACAAAAGCCTCCATTAGTGTTGAGTTTATAGAATAATAGATTTGAACTTTGGTTCTTTCCAAAATTTTGCAGGTGGGTTTCCTCAGTGACCACAGACGAATGAATGTGGCTGTGACACGATCAAGAAGGCAGTGTTGTCTTGTTTGTGACACTGAGACAGTAAGTAGTGATAAGTTCTTGAAGCGTTTAATCGAGTATTTTGAGGAAAATGGTGAATATTTGAGTGCCTCAGAGTATGGCAATGAGTGAACAAAATACTTGGGGAGAAGGGTCTTTGTCAAAGTGCCATCATTGTTTGCTTTGTTAAGTTCTGAAAGATTAGGTCTAAGAGAGGATTCCAAAAACTTCTGTTACTTTTGAGTTGGATCAGAAAAAATGGTACTTAGCTGAAAAGGAAGAGAAAAAAAATGTTTTGCTGCTAGGTAGAAGAAAAAAGAGATTCTGTTTGATGAGACTAGGTAAATGAAACTTTTTCTTTTAGCTATGTCTATTTATTTTGCTCTTCAGAAGATATTATTATTCTTAATATGGGTGAGATATTTGTTCAATTGGATATATCACATTGCAATGCTCAGGAGTTCACGATCTTGCATTATTACCGCAATGACTTGTTCAATTCTGCTATAGATCATCAAATGCAGAAGTCGAATGCTCGATTAAGTAGCTCATACCGAATGTCGTGCTAATCTAGATTCATTCACGGCATTTGACAATAAAAGACTACTTCAACTATCCAAGTTCTATCCTATGACTTTTCTCCTATTGATATTTATGTTCATGGTTTTCAACTTGATTCATATTTTCAGAATGTATGTGCTAATCTAGAATTTCAACACTTGAAAGGTCTTCTAAATCTTGCAAAAATAACGGTGGAGTGAAAAAGAATGAGGTGCTTCTATTTGTTTACAAATTATTGAACTTGAAATTATTTTTACCAATTGCAATTGTTAAAGTTGGAAGAATGTTCTCTGCTATGAATGTAATTAAGAAAATGTTGCAAAATCGAATGGTGAATCAATGGTTAATACTTTACATTTTTTTTTACATATAGCAAATCACGAAGCATATTCAAAACATGAGAACTTATAGATGAGTTTTGTAGTTTTTGACGTATGGAATATTATATGCATGCAGTTGTAATATAATTATTGTGTAATATTCTGATATTCTACGTCAACATTTTAGTGTAAAACGAAGTAATAAATGAATTTTGAAAAATAGTGTCCTACTCTGATCAAATATTGTAGCTCTGTCACTGCCTGTATTATACCCTGCAACATATAATTAAGTTGGGATATTTGGAAGACGATTCAGACCAACTTTTTGCTAGTTCACTGCACCACTAACCAAGAAAGAAAGAAGATGTTCGAGTCTCGGTTGATACGTTTGCTTGTTAGAAAAAAAGAAAAAGAAGATTTATCATTCTTTGAAGAAAATAACATAAAGTTAACACTTATCTTCCTTATTTTTTTATGATCACCATATGAACCAATTTCTTCCGTAGATGTCTGATACCTAGAGATAATTGTGCTGCTAAGCACCAACATATTACATATAGCCATAAAAAAACTACATCTAGAACCAAGTAATTTATAGCCTGTTGTTAAGTCACTACTACAAAGCCAATAGAAACTAACTTTAAAGGTCACAAAAATTGGCAAGGGAAAAGCATTCGGGTCGTTACATAAGTCTAACTAATTCAAAATCTTCCGACCATTTCAGAAGTTCCAAATGGTCGGGAAGGTCAGTTCGTCGTGAAGATCATAAACCTGGAACGCACCGCCTTCTGCTCCTTCATAATCTTCAAGTCCATGCATCTCAATCAGTGAATCCCAGTTGAAATCATTTTCTGCATAAACAGCAAGTTCATTGTTTTGCTCTGATGATTCTGGTACCGCAATGCTTTCTGTGGTATGATCAGTGTCTTGTGACCAACTATCTGCTTTTAGTATGCCAAGTTGCTGAAGAAACTCATTGAGATCAATCTGTGGCTTCTCTTCATGAAGTTGCTGCATCTTTTCTGAGATTGCTGCATCTTTTTCCTTCTCTCCAGGATACTCGATTAGCTTGTCGTTCGTGATCTGAGCTTCAGATTTCGAGTCACCGGAAGAAGATGAAGTGGAAGAGGAGGGTTGTTTGAGAGCAGCTCGTTTCTTGAACTCTTGTAGCCTCTGGTGAATGACATGGACACTGGGCTGGGCATTGAGGTTGAGCAAATTGCAGGAAGGGAACATGGAAATGAAGTTCTTGGAAGGAACCCATTTGAACTTGTGGGATTTGGAATTGGAATATGAGTTTTGTTGTTGTTGATGATGATGAAGATGGGGAAGATTGAGATAAGCCTCAGGGCCATATAGTTTTGTTGCAGCTTGATCATAGGCCAATGCAGCTTCTTCTGCAGTGGCAAAAGAGCCGAGCCAGAGTCTGGTTCTCTTCCTGGGCTCTCTGATCTCTGCAACCCATTTCCCCCAAGTTCTTTGGCGGACTCCTCGGTACTCGCAGGACGCGTTCTGGGGACCGCCTTTGCCTCGCGTCGGGCCTTTCTTCCATGGCTTGAGGGGAGATCTTCTGCAATTTTCCATGTCGCTTTGGTGGAGAGTGAGTGAAGAAAATAGGTGAAAGGCGCGGGATATGTATAGGGGAAGGAGTGAAGGAAGAGAGCAGTTTGGGTTTAAATGGTGTCACGTTACTGTAAAGTTGTGATTTTTAAGCTCCATGTGACCGTTTTTTGCTGATTCAGAGATTATGTGTTCTGAAATGAAATGGTGGAGTAGTGAGATTGGGTTTGGCATGAACATGAATGATATGTTTGGACAAAGGAAGAAGGAGAATGAGGAATTTAAGTGTGCATTGAATGATTGTGGTGGCAAGAATTTCTGGCTACTTGTGAATGTGAATTGTATATTTCATTATCCTCGGATTCTCTATTTCTAGTTAGAGCTTACACCTTGTGTCGTAGAACAACACACTGACACGAACACGACATGAAATTAGTGTACGAACTCACATACACGTAAGCATAATTAATTAGCCGTGTTGTGACATACTACATATCCTCTTAAGGGTATAATACCAACGCCTATGATGTCACAAGTTCGAGTCTTCATGTAGACGTTGGTATAGTAAATGCTATTAATTAATTATAATGTATTGTGATGTTCTTACTGTACACTTGTGTACCCTTAAAAAGTGTACTATTTGTATATTATTCCTAATTATAGTGTTGGGTAGTGTGGATAATGTCATGTCAAATGTGTTATAAATATTGTATAGAACGTGTTGAGTGGTGTTCGTGTCGTGTCAACAAGGGGCCATTTAGTTACCGTCTTAAACATGTCGTATCCGTGTAAGGTTGCACAAACACGATTACTAAACATATCGTGTTGGATCATGCTGCAACAAACAACTTTCAGCACAACACGCACGCACGCCATTCGGTCAGCTCTAGTCCTAATGTTAGCTACTTGAGTAGTAATAAATAAGTAAAATCAATCCCACCTCACTAACATTTGTCATATTCACGAGCTGTATTTTCATTTCACATGTTATCTTCTTCATCTTCTCAGTCTGACCTGATTCCCGGGACATAAGCATAAGCACACAGACACAAACACACTCTCTCATCACCTTTATCCCATGGCTCTGTCTCTCTGTCTCTCTCTCTCTCTCTCTCTCTCTCTCTCTCTCTCTCTCTCTCTCTGCTCCAAAATATAATCACTCACTATTTGGGGCCAAACTCACCTCCGGCCCCCTCCCCCGAAACAAGCTTTACACTACCATGGCCCTCCCACATTCTCAGCAAAACTCTCTACACTACACCAGATTTTCTCAGGATCTTCACTGTACCCGCACTAGATTTCGTCTCTTGAAATGTTTGGAATCTTTTCTCGGGAATTATGTACACATTGCTAGCCTGACGTAAAACATGCTGCCAAATATACGGGTGACCGCATGTGAAAATGACGAATGATTATCATAATGCCTGTACTAGTGAAGTGTTTGTTTTTAGCAGAGGTGATAGGCCGATTCGTGATAGGAGTGCTTTAGTAACATCGACATCAGTAATTGTGCATACGAGGCAAAGGATGAAGAGCATATTCATGATAAAGATCGAGGACTGATGCATTAAACGAGAGCATAGGAATTACAGGTAGAAGACTAGGCATGCATGTATAGGTGTTTTGCTGTACAATGAAACCGATTCCTCAGTTCATTTGGATATTACCAATCTCTTGATACAGGCAAGGGTAGAGTCGGATTTCAGCACCCCGGAAGCCCAACCCTATGACCAAGCAATGATCAATCCATTCATGCAAGAACAACTGTCTACGATTGACTATTCTGCTGCTTCCCTTCCAAGTTAAAACCCACCACGTAGCTGCAAAAAAATGACAATGATCTAAATCTTCCCACAACTGAACCAAACTAAACTCTTAGGAAAGAATTGCAACCATAGCAAGCATGGATATCTGAAATGGACAAATAGTAAAAGTGTAAAACTTCATGCAAATTTGAAATGGTAGTGGTAACGCTGACCAAGAGGATACAAGTAAGTTTCCTTCTAAAAAAGTAACCTCCACTCAAAATTAGCAACCAGGAACTATTTCCTTGTAAAGAGTTGGTGTTTGCAAACTTGCAACCTTATTTATCAGCAATAAAAAAATATTGCATGTACACAGCCCAACTCAATTTCCTACTTTGCAATTTTAGCCTTAAAACTACAAGTTCCTATCCCCTTAGGTCACACTACTTAACTGATTTACTATATCAATAAAACAACGGTCAGTATTTAAATTTAGCGTACACATGTTATAAGATATAAAGTTAAAATCTTACCCTATCAATACAAAGAACGGACTGACTTGAACTGAACTTTGAGTTCCAGAAGCTATAGTAATAAAGAACACTAGTCTGCTGGACAGATCGGGATATTTTAAAGGGAAACTAACCTTTATGTTAACAGTTCACCTAGACTTTGGACTTCCTCTACACATGTTCCTCCACTTGTCCTTTAGGTCTATTGTTCGACGCCCCTTTAAAAATACATCAGCACCAAATTCCGAAATAGCTTTCCAGGGAATAGTTTTTTCATTACCATTTGAAAATTTACTAACTCCAACCTGAAAAGGTAAGAGCAATAGTCAAGTGTCTACACATCCATTCATCCAAATCCTTCATTGAAACCCGAGAATAAAATGGAACTATGGTCCACATAAAAACTAGCATTTACGGAATATTTTTATTTATTTATTTATCACGAGATCGATAAGCCCACCTACTAAAAGCATTAAGCTGATTCAATATAATTTGGAAGCAAAAATTTAAAACCTATTGTTCCGACATAATGTATAGTAGTGTAGTATATGAAGCAATTTATATAAATACAATAAAATAATTAAAACAAAAATCACCTTTATCATCTCTTCCTCCTCGGCTGTGAAAGGAAGTCTAACTCTTCGCAGCTGAGGGATTGCAGGGTAAGAACTGCAAAATTGCACAAGGTCTATTTTCAATTGACCTTCAATAATAAGGTATACATGATTTCCACAAAAATAGAGTAATCATGGTTTGCGGAGATGGCATTTTGTTTTCTTCAAAGATTATACAGATACTTAGATACTAAAGCAGAAATATTTTGCAGCTAAATAATCAGAGTGTAGCATATCACATGATAATAAAAACTAAAAGTAGCATGCTGCATAGCACTATAGCAGAGAGAAACTTACTAATTTGTTTCTTTCTTTCTGCGATTGCTGTAGCCAAGGGAAGTGGCATACTTGTCATTTTCATTGTCAAAAGTTTCTTTCTGCATAATTCTCCTTTCAGTACATCTCTGATTCACATGGACAACCTCTCTGTTTTCATAGGGTAATTTACCATTGTCACATCTGTGGTCATCTGACACTTGGACTTGGTCTCCTTCTGCCCCTCTTACATCTGGGCAACCCTGGTCTATCATATATTCTCCTTCCTTTTCACTAGAAGATACATGGCGTGTGCTACTATTTACATTTGCCTCTTCTCTGCACCGTAAAATTACTTTAGCCAATGATGCTAAGGATTCAGATTGTTGTTTATTATCTGCACATTGCTGAAAATGATTGTTGTTGGCTTTATTTACATTGTCTCCGATGCAATTAACTTGGTTGCCTTCAGTCTCTCCTAGATGCCCATTCTGAACAATCTCAACAAGATCCTCATATTCACCTTGTCTTGGATTACATTTTTGCACATGCAATCTATCAGTAAGTACCTTTGACCGATGCTCACAGTTCGGACCAATAAATGCAGCTAATCTTTTCCTTGCCAGGGAGGTCTTTCTCTTGGCTTCAAAATATTCTGCAATAGCAACAGAATATGTGCAAAAAGGACAATAGAATTTTCCCTGGATATGGAATCGGGCTGAGGAACCTAAGCATTTCTCATGAACCTTTATGTGGCAACCATGACTAGTACAAACCAACAATTGACCCCCTTCATGACACTTTACACAAAGATTTTGCTTTGTCCAGTCAACTATTGCTGACGAATCATGACTAAGTGTGAACTCGGAGCTTAGAAAGTGATTCTTCATCATGACTACATCAATTGTTTCATTGCCCTTCCCAACACAGTTGCTCAACTTTTCTGCTTCACAACAATCATCAATGTCATCTTTGTGGTCATTGGGATCTAACTTCTTTCTGGACTCATCACAGGATGCATTATTTGGAGTTTTCAATAGAACACCAGGCTTCAGTGAACCACAGGATTTGTGAATTTCGTTGTCATTTCCTTTTGGGGGTGCGCCAATTAAAGTTTGTGGTTCTGCAGAACACATGCTACCATTTTCTATTTCATTGGTAACAGGGTTTTCACAGGGTTCATCTTCAGATATAGTAGGGCAAGAGTCATGGTGCTTCCGTTTTTTGGATATAGCAAAACTTTGGCTTTCTGGTTCAGCACCTACCACCTTATCAACACCCAACTCAAACCTATCCCTATTAGATGGCAATAAGTTAAGTGAAACTTTTTCTAATTGTTTATACCCAGCCTCAAGGGTTTGAGGAGCCAAGTTCCCTGTGACTCCATCGTTTTGAGCATCCATCCCACTCTCATTAGGCCTCCGAGCAAGTCCATTACCACCACCACCACCTCCATCAGATGGTATTGTTTCACACTCATTTCTAAATGCCAATCCGCTTATACCTTTCAAGGTAGCCGCATTACAATGAGTACCTTCAAGAATTGTATCTTTCAGCTGTTTGTATAAATAACAGAAACCCAATAACAAAAAGTCAATGAACAGGGTGCAATGGGAAATTTAGAGAAGGGGAAAAAATTGCCATTACCTGTTGCAGAGTGCATTTGGGCATAGAAGCTCTTTTATGCCTAATAAAGGAGTTAACATCCAATTGCAACTCCTTGGCTTCGACCATTCTCATATTTGATGGAGTCTGAAAAAAGAATAATAAATGGTTTAATGGCTAAAAGAAACCTGTAGAGCATCAAATAAGGTTGGCTTCGATACATTGAGCACACTTGTAAGGGGGAACCAGTAAAGAGGTAGACTTCCAATACGAGCAGCTCCGTACACACATCAATAATCACAAAATCAAAGAAACAAAGTAATAGATGTAAGCTGAAGACCTGACGGAATTACCTCACCAGAAATGAACTTGAGAACACTTTCACAGCTTTCAGAAGGATGAAACCTAACATTGGAATTCAGCACAGCAGAAACCTTATTTGTACTTCTATTATCAGGACCATTTAAATCCTCCAAGCATCTCAGAGCCACCATCTCTCTCATGTTTTTCCCCACATCCTCCGGCACCTGAGGAGCCACTCCAATCACATCTGGAAGAAAGAAAAAAAAAAAAAAGAATTACCTACCATTCACACGCTAAGCAATATTTTTTAGTATGCATTTGAGTTCAAGTGTTACCATGTATAAGGGATGCCTCAACCTCCTTGTCGCTTGCAAGGGCTTCGATAATCCAAATCCAGGGAAGCATTGAAACTGAGGATGAATCTCCAGCCATAGCAGCAAATATGCATCTAACAAGCTCACTGCTTCCTCACAGAAGTTTGCTCATTGTGTCTACCAAAGGAACCAACAAACAAACAGGTCCATAAGAGTGCATTATACAAAAGTAGATACTTTTGAAGAAAATAACCATTCAGATTCAGAGCATGATCACAACAAAAACTGTTAAATGCTACGGCATTGATTCTCACAGAAACTGGTTCACAACATCAAAATTAATCCATGATAATTGAACTAATCTCCCTCATTTTTGCGGTGATTTTTTATTATTAAAAAAAAACGCATTCAGTTTCCACAAGAAATCCCGAACACACACACAGTGGAGCAATACAAGCATTGTCGCAAACAGGAAACTAGGGCTGAAAGATTACACGATGAGAGCTAAATGTCAGAGATGAAAAGAACGGAAAATCAAGATCCATACCGGAAAACCTAAGTAGGAAGAAGGCGAATTCTGAAATGCTCCGGCGAAGGGCACGCTGCTCCGGCGACTTCAGACCTTGTGTTTCGTACTTCTGCTCGGCTCAGAAACCTTCTGTTCTTCAGTTATTCTCCAAAACATTTGAAGTTGATTGGGCTTGTAAGAGAGGTTACACTTGGATCTGTGATACAGCATGGGCTGGACTTACGGCCCAAATATTTGGGCTTTATCTCTCTCTTCTTCCTTTTTAAATACAAGGTAAAAGACCGAATTTGGTCCCGAACTTTGGTGTTTTGACTCAATTTAATCATTGAGCTTTTATTAACCAAAAATAGTCCATGAACTTTTGTGTTTTGACTCAATTTAGTACTTTAACTTTTAAATGACCCAAAATGGTCCCTGAACTTTCGAACATTGACCCAATTTGGTCATTGCCCTTAAAGATAATATCAAAAGTTTATGAACTAAAGACACTAAAGGCAGAATCATGATCAGAGCTTATTATAAGAAGTCAATGTTTGAAAGTTCATAAATCATTTTGGGTCATTTGAAAGTTCAATAATCAAATTGAATCAAAACATTAAAATTCGGAGACCAAATTGGATCTTTTACTAAAATACAAAGACGAGAGTTTGGCAAGATCACTATTATGTTGAGTAAATTCATATATGTGCACGTTTGGTGAGATAACAACAGAAGATGTTGCATCTTCTCGTTAAAAACATTACAGGTCTCTTATTGAAAGATAATCATATTTTATAAATTACAAAAATTGCTCTGCTAATTAATAGTAATAAGTAATATGCAACTATCACTTATACATGTATATGATAAAATGGAGATGAGTCGACTCATCTATGATTAGATATGTCAAACAATAATACTACATAGTTTATGTAGATCCCAAATCCTTGGCTCAATATTTCGAACACAATACTATAGTAGTGCTTACCCAACTTCAATCTTGCTCCATATATGGACCAACAAAATTGAAAGAACTACGTAGTTCTATCTATACTTTTATTGATCATCAACTCAGAACTTTGTAATATTAATGTTTAACTCATCTAATTTTATGTATGTGAGTCGACTTATGTCTATTTTATTTTTTTAAAAGAACATAAAATATAATTCAAAAGATTCATAAATACAAGATCCGTAAGTGGAAGTGAGAAAAACAATCCTACTCAATCACACACCTCCTCGATCGAAACAAATGATCTAGCCAAATTATTATCAACAAGATTCGCTCTCCTCCTAACAAAACGAAAGTCTAAACTAAAAAAACTAGATAAGTAAAGACAAAATATCAGATGTAACCAGGCCCAAGGCACTAGAAAACCCTCCCCTCCAGTCTTTAACGAACGAACCACCCTTTCAACATCGAAATCAACACTCATCTTATCTCAACCGTTTTGAGCAGTCCAAGATAAGGCTTCATTGATCATTAAAACTTTCGTCAACTTCGGGTGTAAGGCACCCAATTAGACCCGAAGAACCCAACCACCCCTGATCCATCCTCGATAGCGAACTCAACACTATACGTGTAGAGCTTGAGATACGATACGACATGCTGCTCTGACCACATCAAACCAATTATGAAGTGAACACGCTAAACTATGCCGCAAATACTCTATAAAAAAACTAATAATCTCAAACTTACTATTAGAGCGAGACTAGTTATCAGAACGAGAAAGACCGCTATTATTAATGTACCTATTTGTTCAAGTAACCGTCGCACCACTTGCTGCACAACCCTACCTGTTGAAGCCGCAACCCTATTCGAGCTTCCAGAACTCCGATCACCATATTCGAGCTTCGAGCGAGATCGTGTTGCGTAGGAAGATAACAAAAAAATGAAGAAAAAAAAAGACATTTGAGCCAAAACCTTATTTGAGAAGATGGAGATGGAGATGAAGCAACCCATGCCATGACATCAACTTGTCCTGCAAATCCATACATCTCGCCGACAACAAAAAAACGACAATTGGAATATACAGCAAATACATGGACGCTGGAACTGAACACTGAATTTATTTATTTATTGAAGCCTAAAATCAAATCTAGAATTGAGTAGTTTCTGGGTTCTTCCAGTAGGTAGTAAGTAAATGGGAACACAATTGAAGCCTCAAAACCAACATTGACCTAAATCCCCAATCGCATATAACAGTAAATCCTTCAGTACTAATAACTCAGACATAAAATTGACCCAAAAAAATCGGTCAAAAAGAAGAAGATACAGATACATATATACCTAGAAGATTAGCGAAAGAGAGAGTTGAAGATTCGAGAGCAGGCGAAGCGTATGCGAGGGTAGGCGGTGAGGGTGTGGACGGCGGCGTACCGGAGCAGCTCCTCCACCGTCTCCACGAACAGATTGAGGCTCCTGATCGGCGGCACGTACAGCGTCAACGGCACCGCAGAGAACGCCACCGCGAATAGCAACTGCAGCATTTCTCAACACCAGATTTTGGAGGAAAAAGGTTTTTGTTGGGTTTAGCTTTAAGACGGAGATGAGCACAAAATAGTGGATATTTATGGTGCCAGTGTTTACTCTCTTTCTCTGCTCATAATTTTTTGGTAACAAAATAAATGGCGGTTGCTACAGCACCACTGTCAATGTTAATTTTGTTCCTTCACCGTCACTGCCACTGGACTTGACCGGATCGCTATTTTATTTGTGGAAATATTAGTATTATGTTTTGAATTTGGGCAAATGGCAGTAAATCCTTATGTGGTTGACACATTTTGCACAAAACTCAACTCGATTATTAGCTTAAGCACAAAACCCTCCAAAATTTGTCAATTTTTTTTTTTCATCCAACTGACCGTTAGTGAGGTTAGTAAAAGACCATTTTACCCTTAGTTTTGATTTTGTTGTTCAACCAAACAGGTCCCTAACTTATTTTTTTTTTAAAAAAAAGTGAAACCCAGATTCATCGTGTTCCTCTTCTCCAGCTCGTCGGCATCCAGCCACGGTGCTCCATGGTCGACGGTTGGTCGGCGTTGTCTGGTTGTCCGGCGGAGACCTCAGCGACCGACCGTCTCTCTCTCTTCCATGGCCGATCTCGGCTCCGGTGGAGGCTCCAGCAACGGCGAGCAGCATCCCAGATCTGGACAGATCTGGGCAGAGGCCCGACGTCGGCAACCCAAGGCGGATCGCGGCCATGAACGCCGGAAAGCCTTGACGGAGACTTGGGCGGCCAAAAACAAACATGACTGGACCCCGTCGCACACGGCCAACGGCCGACAAACCACCGACGACCCAGATCTAAACAAATCTGGGCAAAACCATACCAAAATTGCAAATATAGAAGAAGAAAATGACGAAAAACGGAGGCTTACCATTGACGGCCTAAGACATCAACCCCGACGACGTTCTCAGCTGCTGCTTCGGCGCTCTCCTCCGTATGCGGCAGCAACGGGCGTCGACGGTGGCTCCTTCCCTCCTCTCGACGGCGACGGCAACAACTCCAGCGACGATGGAGCTCTCCCGGCCGAGCAGTAGTGACGACGCCTCGGCTTCCTCCGGCGAGGAACAACACGGGGCAGACCATGAACCAATATATATTTTTTTAGATCTGATATTTTTGGTTTGATTTGATTTGATTTATGGTTTTGGTTTGATTTAATTTGATTTAGTTAATTTTCATTAAATCCGGCGATAGATTTGCAGATTCCGGCGATCGGAAAATTCATATGATCGCCGGAATTTTCAATGAATGGAAGAAGAAAGAGGTAAGGGTAGTTTGATCATTAAAAAAAATTATACAACATTTGCACAATACATGATGTATTCTGTCACATTTTCCATCCAAATTAACAAAATTGTAAGTACTAGTGAGTTTTTTGCTTACGCTGATTTCCGATGTGAATTTTGTGCAAAATGTGTCAACCACATAGGAGTTTACCGCAATTTGCCATTAAACTTAATCAAGTTTGGTCCATATTGACGTATACATTTGGCGGATTTTACACAATTGTTTAAGAAATATGAACGACCACATGTCAAAATAAAATGAAAATGGTCGTTCGTGGAACATTCCAATAATTGACGATAAGGAGTCCACAAAACACTACGAGAAAACGTTAAATCAAGAACTCCGCACTATAAATATTCTCAGTACAAAATTGACTAAAACATACTCACTCCCACTGTATACAAATAGACCTATTGGGCCGCCCCACATGGTGTCGACTTATTTTATATTTTTAAATATAATATTCCTAAAATCGATCAATAAAAGCCCATAGACACAACACACAGCTGAATCACAAGGAATCAGAATCCTAACCAACCAACCAACCAACCAACCAACGACACCCTTACGACGCCGTTTAAGCCCTTCGTGCTCATTCATAAAACCGCGAGCTCCTGCTGCATCTTCCTTGTTCTTGTTCGTTTGAGAAAGAACCTGCATTTGTGATTTCTGTGCGTAGAGTCTGTGAAAATTATATATAGAATAAATACAATAAAATTCTGGGTGGTGTCGTGAAATCGGAATCTCGCTTCGGTTCTATGGGATTCATTCTGGAAGAAGAAGAAGAAGTAGTAGCAGTCCCTCTGGTCCCGCCCTTCAATTTCTCCATGGTCGAGGAAGGCATTTTCCGATCTTCCCTTCCTCAGCCTTCCAATTTCTCCTTCCTCGAAACCCTAAATCTCCGCTCCATTATGTAAGTCCTCAATTCACATTATCTCTATATTCTTTCGGTTCTTCTGGGATTTGTGATTGAGAGAATTGGGGGGATTCTGGTTGCAGCTCAATGGAGGGTTTTGTTGGAACTTTATGGTATTGATTTTACTTGAATTGGTGCAGATATTTGTGTCCTGAGCCATATCCCGAAGAAAATCTTGAGTTTCTACGCTCGAGGAACATTCGGCTTCTCCAGTTCGGGATTGAGGGCAAGACGGTATGCTCATTTCTATTTCCTCCCTTCAATTTACTGTTTTATCATTATTTACAGTGAGTTTGTGTGATCATGTAATCAAGCATTGAGTAATTCAAAATTGAGGCTTAGTGATCATGTGGTTTAAGTAAAGCAACAAAATTCAAATGTTTACTCCTACTTTATATGGAGGATAATAAGAGGTTTCCGGTGTTTAATCTGTAATTTTGATTTGATTTTGAATCTTTTGATTTTATCAACTAGTTGTGGCAGTTCTTTTCATTTTACACTCGCTTTATATGAGTGATAAATATAATTAATACACTCTTGAAGAGTTGTCAAATTTTGGAGACATTCTTTTAGGTGGAGGGCTGAGGGAGAATTTTGGTCTTGGGTTGATTTCTTGTTTCCATGTATTGGCTCTATATGCTTATGTCCAATTGTTCTATTTGAATTGGACGATGGATTGACCTTCATGTTCTTTTATGTGCAGGAACCTTCTGTAGCTAGTCTCAGGGATGCTATCACGGAGGCTCTGAAAATCTTAATTGGTATGGACTTTGGATAATAGGGTTTACTTATTGTATCTTTGGACCATGATCTTTATATATGCTCTTGATATTTTATGTCCTTTTTGCTAATATTTCTTATTTGTGTTTCCAGATGTGAGAAATCATCCAGTTCTCATCCACTGCAGGAGTGGAAAGGTAGCTCTTTTAAATGTATTATTTCACCATTTTGCGATGTAATAATCATTTTAGAGTAATTGATGGATTCTGATATGAGTTAATGAATGTCATTCATATGTTTCTTTGTGTACTTTATATTGTTCTTCTATTTGATCTTGATGAAAAAAAAGTCTGCTGGTTCTGTTTTCTCCCTTGGTCATCTGAATCTGACTAGTTTTATTTATGGGCCATTTTTTCCCTGTCAAATAGTAATTGTTCCATGTTTCTCTTTGAAGTCATTTTTCAACATGTTGACAAACAAAGATCATCATAGAATACAAGTCTATGAGAAGTATACACATGGTCTTTCTTTGATGTCACTATTTGCTTTGGTATTTCATTTTATTAGGTTAGATCTCAAAATTGTTTCATGTTTAGAACATAATGAATTAAGACCCTTTGTGCTTTGTAAGTATTCTCATCCTTTGTTTTAATATGGGATTAGGTCTGATTGTGGCTTGCCTACTGATTTAGAGTGTTTTAAGCTTAAGATTGATGGCTCTAAAGAATTGCATGACACATAAGATGTGATTTCATTGATTACAATTCTCACCATCTGTTTTCTATGATACTGCAGCATCGAACAGGCTGCCTTGTTGCTTGCCTGAGAAAATTGCAGAACTGGTGCTTGTCCTCTGCGTTTGAGGAGTACATGCGCTTTGCGGGTGTGAAATCCAGGATAACAGATTTGAAATTTATAGAGGCTTTTGACACGATGTGCCTGAGGCAGTGCCTTTACAGCATCATCTACCAGTACCATGGATACGGTTCAAACAAGAGGAGGTTGCTTTATAGAGAGGAGAAAGTACAGAAGCCCCAAATTAGATCAAGCTAGCATGTAGGGTTGAAATTGAAGTTGAAGGATGTTCCATTAGGGTTTTGTTAGTAATCTCTACGTCACAGCTCTGCCTTTTAACAATGATGGCCCAAGTATAGTTGGCAACGATCGCGGATGCAATAGTTTTCAGATCACTTTTATTCAACTTGTGTGTTCGGTCTCGTGTACTTTTTTACATGCCCTTCTTTTTTTCTCAGGGGTGCCCTATTTTGTTCTTTTTTAACACTTGTGAGGATTAGCATTGGTTGATATTTCAGTGCAATCATCTGTAGTTCTGTTATTCCGAGTATACGAGAATAAGTTGGATGTATGGACACGAATGCGCACATTTTTCCTTTAATCTGTTCGTGTTTTGGTGTTGGGTCTGCAAATGATGCAGCAGCATCATCTGATCATGAAGTAGCATATGTAGAACTATCACTTTGAGGAGTCCAAGAACTAAATAGATGCCTGCCAAGAAGGCATTTGGTCAAAACTTGCAGCAACCCTCTCTACAAGTGGTTCATGTCCGATCAATTTGAAAACGACACCTTTTTATTTATCGAAAGTAACTTGTAATATATTAATTATAGATCAAATATTATAAATATGAAATAGTTTACTCACTCCTCCAAGACTGACATAGAACAAGATGACCTAACCGAAACATAAGTCGCATGATTGACAGACCTACTAACAAAACCAAAATCTATACTAGCTTTATGGTTAGCAAGTTTTAAGTTATCACCAACAATCAAGTCGAAGGCAATGGTTTTATCGTCCCCTTCTATCTCCACAGCTTCTAAGAATTGAGATGCATAAACGTCTGACACAACACCTCTTCCAACAAGGAAATACAAAACAAAAATTTCAACATGGGAAGACAAAACTAAACTTTCAACAAGGGAAAACAGATAAACACAAAGGGAGTAAACAAACTAGAAAACCAATATAACAACTAAAAGAACTAAACAGTTTAACTAAAATTTGAGCGATATGGTCTGCATTTTACTTCGAGCGTGAGACAAAATATCTTTGTAAAGTTCATATTAGGCACTACCAAATCTAGAATAAGAATCTTGAGAATGGGGATATGTGATTGTGAGAAATGAATTCTAAAAGTGGTTTTGGCCTTGTTTGGTATCTCTACTTCAAGTCTATATGAAGTGTCTACATTTTTTTGAGAAAAAATTGGTTGGCATGTCTACTTGTTGATGAATGTCTATAGACATTAATCAAAGACCAGGGGGAAACCTCTACTTCTCACAAGAGCAACCTAACTCCTGTAAGAACACTGTTCGAGTCTATATGAAATTTCATATCAAAACTACCCCTGATTTTGTGATGTAATTGTACCTCTTTATCCATCTCTCTCTCTCTCTCTCTCTCTCTCTCTCTCTCTCTCTCTCTCTGTCTCTCTCTCTCTCTCTCAACACTGCAGGCGA
>JAYMTH010000255.1:0-24173 GCA_036897465.1 Pelargonium australe
TACAAATTTGTTTTTTTTTTTTTTAAGGTGAGTACAAGCTACATGAAGATGATTTCTTCATATGTGATGCAAGATGACCAACTCTTCCCCAGGTTGACCGTCTTCGAAACCTTCATGTTTGCGGCCGAGGTTAGGCTTCCCCCTTCGATTTCCCGAGCCGAGAAGAAAAACCGAGTCTACGAGCTCCTCGATCAATTGGGCTTGCAGGTAAAAATACCTACATCTCCGTTAAAGTGAGAGATCTAACATAATAACTATCAAGTCACTGGTTTGTAAACTATAAGACAAACTTTATGCTCCTATTAAAGTAACCGAGATTTGACATAATAACTATCAAGTCGTTGATTCTGATCACAAATGTCGGTTTTGCAGAGCACGACACATACTTACATCGGGGACGAGGGAAGGAGAGGAGTCTCGGGAGGCGAACGACGGAGAGTGTCCATAGGAATTGACATAATCCACAAACCATCATTGTTGTTTTTGGATGAACCAACCTCAGGACTTGACTCCACTAGTGCTTATAGTGTAGTTGAAAAGGTGAAGGACATAGCTAGGGGTGGTAGCATTGTGCTCATGACCATCCACCAACCTTCCTTCAGGATCCAGTTGCTTCTTGATCGCATTACAGTCCTAGCAAGGTACATTTTTTAAATAAAATTACTCCATAAGTTTTGGGTGTTCAAATAGGCCTGAATGAGATGTCACAATTTGAATTTCGGATTGGGAATGCGGGTTCATTCGGTTTGCTGGTCCTGGGTCGGGTTTTGCACGCTAAATGTGCATATTTGTCCAACCAGCCTGAAATTTGATCATATCTAATTTATATGACCCGAACCATATAGTTGTGGGACAAGGTTCCTGCGAATTTGGGGTCTAAAATTGTCAACTCTAGTCCGAACTATGTTTTTATCTTGAGGAGTTCAGTTTGTTTTCAATAGGCTTCCAGTTTGATATTTGTTTGAACTTAGTCCCAAACTATACTATTTTGTTTTGAATTGGTTCCACTCGTGTCCATGTTGTCAAATTATGTGATACACAATTTTTCTGGAATTTTGTTGTTGATGTGGCAACCAAGTGGGACTCAAGTTAGCTTAGTTTACTGATGAGATAAATTTGACATAAAAATGTATAGTTGAGAGACGTAGTCATGACGTCAACTTTGTTCTAAAACGGTCTCATCCGTGAATTTAGCTAAATTAAGTACTAGTTGTCGTGTCAATAAAAAAATTCTAGATTTTTTTACATCTTCCTAATTTGACAACACTGTTACGTATTGTATCTATCGGAAACATAAAAGATAGTATACTTGGACAACCAAATTGAAACAATTGAGTACCAAGTCAAACAAAACGAATAATTATACACCGAAATGGAACAGATAATCAATCTTGAAATGCAGAAACTAAGGTTTTATTAAGGTTTGGTACTATAATGTTTTTCTTTTCTTCTTGTTTTCTTGCAGAGGAAGGTTAATTTACATGGGAAATCCACTTGCACTTCCTGTCCATCTATCCGGGTTCGGGAGGCCGATTCCCGACGGGGAAAATAGCCTCGAATATCTCCTCGATGTGATCAAAGAGTACGATGAATCCACCGTAGGACTCGAGCCTCTCGTGCTTTACCAGCGCGACGGGATCAAACCTACTCAGGCCGCAAGAACTCCCATTCGAAGAACCCCAAGAAACACTCCCAAGGTCACTCCTAGCTATTCCACCAAAACTCCTGTGTTCAACAGGCATTCTCGACCCGCGGACTCAAGCTCGTTCGATCAGGATGAGGAAGACGATGATGAAAATGAAGTAGACGAGGGATTTGATAACTCCCTCGAGCGCAAGAACGTTCAAACACCCATGAGTATGCATAGCGGAGTCTACAACCCAAGATTAGCTTCACATTTCTACAAAGACTTCTCGGTTTGGATCTACCATGGGGTCAAGGGGACCCCCCGGCGTCCACCTTCGTGGACGCCAGCAAGGACTCCAGGACGCACTCCTGGAGTCACTTCAGGGTCTGGAGGGAGGAGCGCAGTCTCAAGCCAGTACCCTACACCCCTCCAGACACTCCCCAGGGCGAAAACTCCAGTCGCCCTGCCGACTCCAGTTTACAATCAAGATTCTTACTACGGTCCTTCTTATGATGATTTCGACACAGAAGATCAAGAAGTGCTAGAAGAGCCCTACCATGGCCCCAAATTCGCAAACCCCTGGCTCCGTGAGGTGGTGGTCCTCTCGTGGCGGACGACCCTAAACGTCGTCCGAACCCCCGAGCTCTTCATGTCCCGAGAGATCGTCCTCGCCGTCATGGCCCTCATTTTGTCCTCCCTCTTCAAGCACTTGCAAGACCACAACTTCAAGACTATCAACAAGCTCTTGAACTTCTACATCTTTGCCGTCTGCCTCGTCTTCTTCTCGTCCAACGACGCCGTCCCGACATTCATCCAAGAACGCTTCATCTTCATCCGGGAGACCTCCCACAACGCCTACCGCGCCTCCTCCTACGTCGTTTCCTCCCTCATCGTCTACCTCCCGTTCTTCGCCATCCAAGGCTTCACCTTCGCCGCCATCACGCACTTCGCGCTAAGCCTTAACAGCAGTCTCCTCAACTTCTGGCTCATCCTCTTCGCATCCCTCATCACCACCAATGCCTATGTCATGCTCGTAAGCGCAATGGTCCCGTCCTACATAACAGGATACGCGGTAGTCATAGCAACAACGGCTCTTTTCTTCCTGACGTGCGGGTTCTTCCTGAAAAGAACCCAAATCCCGATCTTTTGGAGATGGCTACACTACATTTCCGCAATCAAGTACCCGTTCGAGGCATTGCTAATAAACGAATTCAAAGGGAAGACTTGTTACAATGGATCCCCAACGGATCTTTCCCCGGGGCCTATGGGGAATGTGCGGATAAGCAAACTGCACAACGAATCGATTCGGGAGCTGCCAAGTACTTGCTTGCTGATAGGGGAAGATGTGCTGTTCTCCATGGATATAGATCAGTTGGAGAATATGTGGTATGATATTGGGATCTTGCTGGCTTGGGGGGTTCTTTACAGGCTATTTTTCTATGTGGTTCTCAGATTCTACTCCAAGAATGAGAGGAAATGAGCATAAATATGAGGTGTTCTTGTTGGGGGGTTCTATGAATTTTCTTCTGAAGTTTGTAATGTAGTTGATACTGATACATATGTATAAATATTCATGTGTAAGACTAAAAAGAATAATGAAGTTTCTAGTTTCTTTCTCTCTTTTTGGCTCAGTTACCGTGTTAAGGTTTCATGTTCGGGGTCAAATGTTCCGCACACGATTAGTACATGTGTCGTGTTCGCGTTGGATCGTGCATCACACATCCAACCTTTAGTAAGACACAAACATGACACGCACGCACGACTTACAAGCTGTACCTGCACACCCCTTACGAGGGTTGGGCCATCCCGACCGGAACCTGAAAAGAGCCCTGACGAACAGATAGTCCAGCTCTACCTATGATATAATATAGATTTATAATAAACTATCACAGTTTCAAAATATTTAACAGCACAACATCCCATTATTGAACCCAAATATTACTTGTTCCCAACAACTATGCATTAATGTAAACCAGAAAACAAATCACATTTTCCAGTTTATACTCAGCAGTTGCTGATGTCTAAAGCTAGACCAGCATTAATAGACAGTTCTAAACTTGAAATCTCCATTTGGTATTGAGGAAACCGGATCGTTGAGTGAATAAGTGCTTATAGCTCGGTCTTGACCTTCGCGTCTCCATTTGGCAACGAGCTTTGTGCCTGCGCTAGCCGTTTTGTTTCCTGCAACAGAGGTAGAGCACTTCAGCTTTCATAAGTATAAGAAAGAACAAATAGACGGTTTTTTGTTGCTTTTCTTCCAAATGGGCTTTAGTTTATTAAGATTTTAGACTATAAGGCTTTTGAATTGTGATTGTATACTAATATGAAAAATTGGACCAACAAGTTGATCTACACAATAGGGGTAGCTCTCCCGTTTTCCCACAACCCCTTCCCACCCCACTCAATGAGACTTGAGCCCATAACCTAGTTTGTTTTGAACCACCAAGTATAATTGTATACTATAATAACTTAAAAGAACTTAGGTTGCGTTTGGACTTTGGATTCAAAATTTGAAGGGAAATGAGAATCAAGAATGGGAATGTGATTCCTCCCATTCCATAGCCATTTTCATGACCAAAATATCATAATCCAAACATGAACAATAGAAATCTCATTCCCATTCCTGAACAATTTTTTAAATCCAAACGCTACCTATAAGATGATAACGTAGGTCAATTTGTTAGAACTTACAGCAGCAGATGTTGCACGTATCTCCCTATAAGATTCAACTTCATCAGGAAAGGTCTGTTCAAGCTCCTCCAAAAGATGCTTGCGTAGAGACTGTACACAATACAGATTGGACACGGATTATTTTCAAACTCACTTTGAAACAAGAGTAGTAATTTACAACTTGACAATTATATCAAACGATATAACTCGATTGACATGGCATGATAAAAGATTGGACCTCTAAAAGAAGAAATACCTTGAAGGCATCCGCTTTGCCTTTAGTGATCTGGTTCTTAGCAATGCAGTTGTTTATAATATCCCTTGTAAATTCGTCCGGATTCTTCCCATCATCGATCAAACTAAAATCAGAATTGCGAATTTGCAATTACAAATTAAAGAAGAACCTGAATTATTTCATGTAAATACATATTGCAAAGAAAGAGAATTGGCACGTGAGGACTTCGTGCATGTGTTTTACATGCACTTTAGTAACAGGAAATTATCGATAGGCTTGCATATATTTATCGTCAGACTTACAAACATTTATCAGTGCCAAAAATAGGCAAAACTTGACTTAATGACATTTATCGGCAGACTTCCGTACATTTATCAGTGCGAAAGCTAATGTGTAATCAGTTAATACAGAATTCAAGTATATTTATCGGTACAGAAAGATACATGTAACATACACGTGACAAATGCACATGAAACAAAGGTTTCCCTATTGCAAATGCAGATGAACGGAAAAAAAAGGTGGCAAAAAACTCACTTAATGACCTCCATTGGAACCTGAATGTTGCACTTATCAGACAATTTAGCCATGTTATCGAGCTCCATAACCAGAGAATTACTGCAAATATCACACCCTAGTATTAAAAAATTACTACACCCATAACACAAGAATTGAAAAAGAAGACGACGAAATAATGGAAAGATAGCAATACAGGCGTTGGAGGAGAGGCAGCTGGGAGGCAGCATTGAAGGAAGAGACGGTCAGGTACAACTGGTGGATAAGGCCTAACGTCTTTTGGATGGAGTTGTTGACCTGAGTCAGATTCTGCTTTGGGTCATCTATTGTTGCTGTATCATTAGATTGATTGATCGTCCCATTGTCACCATTACTCCCACTTCCTGCAACCGCACCTGCACCCAGTGATGCATCCATCCTTGCACTTCACTTTCAGATCCCTTTAAAATGAATCTGCAAAATAGATAAAGAGAATGTCAAATAATCATAAACAGTAATATCCTATGTTTTAGATTTCTATTTTTATTTTCATATTTATAGGTGACGCATTTCTCTCCCATAACCCCACACCACTCTGTCCAATAGGATATGAACTCAAACCTCCACATTAGAAGTCTCCAATTCTACCCATCAAGGCACATATTAGTAACTTTCTACATGGCAGCATAGATATTTTTTATATTCCACATGGTCATGTCTTTAATTCTGGATTTACCCAATTTAGCTTATGGACTAATAAAGCATATTTTTTTTCGAAACCCGTTTCCGAAACACCTTATGGCATTTTCAAGGCCTTAGAGGATTCAGAGTCAATACTTTATTTATGACATGACTTCTCATACACTACCTCTTCTTTCATGACTCATTTAGGAATAACCAATTCATGAAACTATATTAACCAAACCGGTTCATTTCCGTTTCACTTAATTCTACACAAGGCAAGAACAGTCATATATAGAATCCCTCATCTACATCAACGAGAACCATTACACCTCATATGGATGACAGAATGTGATAAGAGGAAACTTATTATAGGCTTATAGTTATAGCACTACATCAATTCAACAGAACAAAATAAGCTCTGCAAGAATCAACTCTCGCGCACATCGCACACTCATACTACTAATGTAAGTATTCACATCACCAAGCCAAAAATGCGGCAAATCAAGATTGAAACGGTGCGAACTTCCCATAATTGATAGCATTTGCGAAATTAGTCTATGATCTCAGTAAAGCCACTTATGAAACAAAACAAATTGCCGGAAAACCAAAATTGGAATCCGAAGCAATTGCATAATTGGCCTCTAAGTTAGTAGTCGGAGATGGCAAGCAATTTCATCTCTCGCACCTCAATAAAGGCACTCATGAAACTAAACAAATAGCTAGAAAAACATAAATAATTAAGTCATCAAAATCAGAGCTTTGAAACAAATTTAAACACAGTATTAATCAAGAATTTATAAATAAAAATAAAATAAAAGAACTCCAAATAGCTGAGAACGCAAGCGAACAGCTCAACAAAGCTCCAATCAAATTAACAAGAACAGAAAATCATAAAAATAAAACATGAAAAAATGTCCGTATCCTTCGAATTCGTCTTAGGGTTTATATGTATAAATAGTAGCAGTAGCTTACCTAGAAGCTAGTTATCGACGATTCTGTTCTCGGTTTCCAAAATTTTCTTCGGAAAATGATCGGATTCGGAAATTCTCAACTTCTTTTGTTCTTAATTCTCTCAATTTCAATCCTCAATCTCAATCTGAATCCCAGTTTTGAGAAAAAAATAGCGTTTCTCATGCAACCCTAAGTCCAATAGTTTCCGAAAATAGAAATTAAGATAGTAAGCTCAAGAATGAATTGATGAGCTACAATTCAGAGAGTAAGAGAGATTGGAGCAGAAGATAGAGAGAGAGAGAGTTAAAACAAAAGATAAATTCTTCAGCTTTATATCATAAAAATGGGCCAATTTACTTTTATAAAAAAAAAAAAAAAAAAAAAAGGCCAATTTATACAGTTATGCTTGGGCCTTAAATTAAACAAAACAAAAATAAAATCAATTTCACATTCATCTTTAAGCCGAGTTGTCTACGAGTTAGTTAGATTTTTAATTTTATTGTCAAACTTTTTTGGATGAGTTGATATTCAAGCCCCCGATTTTATATCGTTTTTGTTATCGTTTGATTTAAATGGGCAGAAAGTAGTTTTCGAATCTGATTTGCTTCATGTTGTATCCCTTCTTGATTCGGGAATTGTGGATGGTAGTAGAGTTGGTTTGTTGATTGGTGATTGTTTAGCGCTAAAGTCAAGTTTTATTACCGTCGTGTTTAAGTTTTCGTATCACTCAACGAATTGGGTAGCACATGGGATTTGCTTCATGTTGTATCCCTTTTTGTGCTAGTTTAGCAATTTCATTTTCTACAATGGTAGTTTTTTTTTTTTTGTTCTTCTATGTACTAACACTGTTTTTGTGTATTGTTTTTTGAAAACACCAGAATTTCACTGAGTAATAGAAAAGTACAACATATAAAACTAACACTAAGATATAAAAGAAACTATTAAGGATCTGGGAGACGTTCATGTCAATCGCTTCTTGTTTTCATTTAGCTTTTATTAACAAAACTTTTTTCTTTTTTCAATTTAACCCATTCGACTATGTACAACATATCACAATTTGCCACGTCGTCTTTGTTTTACAAGTCAAGCGGTTAATTTAAGCTGAGGCGTTTTATAAACTACAACATTTCACAAGTTTGTTTTAGGAATCCAACGACGGAAAGCTATGCTTTCATCTTCATCAGCATGCATTTGTCAGCGAAATTATACTAGAAATTCTGTTTTCTAATCTAACTTATAAGGAAATAAACCTTCTCCAACTATAATAGATGATCCAATAGAAAGAATGTGACTTTTTCCTAACAAAAAATGAGTAAAAACTCGATCTCTTACATATACATATAGTAGTTGGTCTTCATGTACACACGTACGTATAAAGAAAGGCACAGGAGCTATTGATTGAACACGTACAAGCTGCTGTGCCTTTATACGTACGTACGTACGTACATGAAGACCAACTATGCTATGATGCAATACTGCAATGGTATAGACATTAAACAAAATGCATCACACATTTATATGCATAGAACACCTAGCTAGATACACAAAATTTAGATGCTTAATAAAAGACATTGTTTTTAGTACAATCCGAGATAAGTAAGTTCATAGCACCCACAAGCGGGTGAATAAGATAATGAGGAACATGAGAAGTGGAATTGAAACAAAAACGAGCTAGAGAGTCAGCCAACTTGTTAGCCCTACGATCCACTGCAATCAAGATATAAACTCCAAGATCAATGCACGAAGAGGATGAGAAGAACAATCATGAAGCTTAAACAAATCAGCTAAAAATTGCGCATCAAATTCGAAAATTGCTTGCTTGAAATCCAAAGAAATAGCAAGGTTGATAGCATCCTTAAAAGCACAGCATCTAACTTGGCTATATATATATATATATGCATAATGCAATGTGCATGCCACACATTGATCTAAAAATGATATAACAATAATTAGAGAAATCTAAACCAATAAAAAGAAATATATCAAGCAATAGGTCATCATATCAGTAAACATTCAGTTGCTTGCTAGTTAGAAGCTGCTTGTTTATGGGAACAAAATGCACCACACACTTGAGAGTTGTGCATTACAGATACAGCTAGAATTTGAGATTGATATTTAGAATCTCAAAATTTATCTACCATCAAACAAATGATCGAACAAATAGCTGCCTTACATAGGACTGCCTTAAAGAAGGGTGATGCCACGTAGGATGTAACTTGTTTGGTAAAATCAATTTTTTTGCTCTTTTAAGGAGCGGGACAGTGAAAAGCTCCTTAAAGGAGCTGTTTTGGTGCAGGAGCAAAACAGCTCCTGTGGGGAACAGCAGCTCCTTTAAGGAGCTAAACGGTCGACCGTTTTTTGTTTTATGGTCGACAGTTTCATTTTATGCATGATTTTTAGGTAAAAGAATTTACAAAAAATGACTTTCAAGTGAAAAGTCAATGCAATAACGGTCGACCAAAAAAAATAAAATAGTTGATTGTTTCATTTATGAACTAGATAGAATACAAACAGTCGATCGTAGTTGTTACTACAATCTACCGTTTGTTTAAAAAACGTCATATATTAAATTTATCAAGAGTTGTAAAAAAATGATGACGTGACAAATTGTGATATATTATACATGAATGGGATACATTAAAAAATGATTTTTTTTGTCAACAAGAGCTAAAACAATACACAGACACATGTTAGTGCATAGGAGAAATAGGAACAAATATCATTTGCAATTCTCTTAAGCCAAGTAGCAATATCAACATAATGTACAAAGCACATTACTACAATTTTTCTCCTATCATTTTCAATTCTCTCAACTCTTTTTCTTTTGCACCATAACAAGTTTGATGGAGAAAAAAGCTCCTATTAGAGTTCTTATGACATAGCTGAAGTTATTGCGTCCTCCGAATCCACCTTCAGCTGAAACCGAAAGAAAAAGGAAATCGTAAATGATTCGAACATAGGTTAAGAGTTAGATTTTGATAGATTGTACATAGAGAATGTGCCACATACCAGCTTGAGATGGCTCAGGAGAGCTCCGTGTAATAGCCTTCTGAGCTTATCGCATTGATCGGCCATGTGACCCGTGCGCATCAATTCCTCGAGTTGGCACCATAGTCGTTCAATGGTCGTGTATGGGAACCAAACTGCAAATGGCTTTTTGCGGTTTATTATGCCGGCTGGTCTCTGTCAAGGGTTCAAAATTTCAGCGTATATCAGGTAAGCCAACAGTATGCATTCCAAAACGGCTTTTATATAACACTTGGACCCATGTCCTGTGAAGTTTAGAGAAGGTTCTTTTTCTACTTTATATTAGAGCTCTGAAAATGGGGTTCGAGTTGTAAGGACCTAATGCGGACCGACTCGAAGTGGGTGCATGTTGCGGGTTTGCCGGACCAAAACATTGATCGGTCCATTTTTACCCAATTGGAACCCGCATGGTAACCAATTCTACATAGAGCTGGCAATTGGTGCAAATGTGTCGTGCTATAGATCAAATATGTATTGTATGGGTCAACACAAACATTACACATTTAATAACAGTGTTCAAATAATTCAAGTTCGGATTTGAAAGATCTAAACCGAACCCGACCTGGGGAGTGCAGGTTGCGGGCTTTGTGTGTAAAATGAGCGGATTTGCCCAACCCAAAAAATGAACAGGTCTATTTCATGCAAACCGAACCCGCATAAAATGCAGATCCGGTTTTAGGTATTGCTAGCTTTACCATCAGGTAACCAATTCTAGACTCCCACTCCACATAGTGAGTCAAATATACAACCCTCGAAAAAAAAAATGTCATTTGGACAACAAACTGCCACTGATAAAAACAAGGTACAAAACTAGACAAATGATTCAAGTTAAAGAAAATCAACAGAGAAAGGTGAAAAGTACTTTACCATTGACGCAAATGATTCTATGTACTCGAGCAACAGATTTGTAGCTTCTGTGTATCGTCCATGATCTACATACAATCTAAGTAAACATGCAGGATTTGATTCCTTGCCGGTCATTTCCCAAGCCCCTTCCCTCCGACCATCCTGTCACAATCATGGGGGAACAAGTAAAATATGATACCGAATATTTGGGGTCTATGGACAGATGAATGAATTTTTAAATAGTTTTCAATTTATACTAATACAAACCCATCCACATTGGGGTCTATGGACAGAAAAAATACCTTGAACATATGAACAAGCCAAAGAGGCAATTCGATCTGAGGATCCGTACGAAGAAGAGTTTCCGCAACAATTGTTGGTAATCTAGCATGAAATACTTTGTATTTTTCCTGGAAAAGATGAAAGCTATATGAGGGTAGAAGAAAATGCAAGGAAATGATTACATAAAATAAATAGAAAAAACAATAGAGAGTGAACAAGCAACTTTCAATAGTTGTATTAAAATCAAAAGACTCGGGTCTATCAGGCTACTACGCTAGTCTTTTGGGTTTCTATTCCTCCATTGATGCTTTCAATGAAAGCCGGTGAAAGCGGAAGGGCTGACCAATGAGGGGGGTAAACCATATGGATCAGTGTGAGAGAGGACCTGCTGTTGATGCCGACTTTATAAGGGTTGCAATGGTAATAACTAATGACTCACCATCGGGAACATGACATGTACCAAGAGTGCTTCTTAAGTCTAGGAGTTTTCCCGCCTAGCAGTCTGGTCTGTTAGGTAGACCTCTCTTGGACTACGAAGCTGCTCGAAATAAATCGGGTATGGATGATATAAAATTTAACATATTGCAGACCCACCAACTGAAGTTGGAACACCCCAAAAATAATTTCAATCATGTTGGGGTTTATAGACTTGCTATCCTAATTCTTCACCAACAAATATCCAGCAGCACAAGAAATGTTCAACAACTGAATAAAAAATCAGTAAGCAAGCACATCATCTAGTTCCTAAGCCAGTAAATGAAATGCGTGAATATCATGTAGAAGGTACGAACAAGATAAAGCTCAAGAGTTTCCCATTGACTATTCCCCTTGGATTGTTCACTTGGGCCCATAAGACTCGTATCAAGTGAACCATGGGCAGAAAATTCATCCCTTGATGATGTCAGCAAAAGATTCTGGAATTTGGAACCGTTCCTGAAAGTTCAAAACCATTTGTCAGCTTTCATGAAGTCTCAAAGATAAGGAATAAAAATACTTGCTATGTTTTAGAAAAGCACTAAGAAAATGAAGATTAAGTAACAAGGACAAGACTTATCGTACCCAACGAATGAGGAACCTAAACTGCTCGGACAGCATTTTAACGACATAGTAGAAAAAACGTTTTCCAGTTCCCTGAGAAGAAAGGGCAGTGTTACATCTCAAGGTGCATAAGAAGCAAACAAGACCTCAATGAACTTGTATGTTACAATATAAGTGTGAGACTTGTACCTCTTTAATCCTGAACCCTTCCAGAATTTTAGGAGAACAGTAAATGCCGTGTCATACAAATTTTCCTGGATCAAAAGATCAACCAATTCTGATGGAGCTTTAACTCCTGGAAGGGAAAACAGAGTACAAGTAAATTATGGATGAAGAAAAAAGGCATGCATAAAATTATCATTTGAACAAATTTATGATATATTATAGGCAAGATGTTTGAGAATTATTATCTTAGAGATCAGAGACATGTGAGCAAAAGTTTAGAGGCAATCATACAACTATTGCAAACACATCCCTTCATATGTGAAGCAATGAATTTTTTATACAAAGAGGTATATGATATGGCAAAAAGGAATCAAACAATGATTTAGCTAGACAGTTAGAAATGTTTTTCAAGCTTTGCCCAACCTATTTTCATTTTAGGCCTGGAAGTCAGTTCTTATTTGGTGGCTAACTAGATGATTCATATAGAAGCATAGCCCTAACAAGGAGATTGAAACTGAGCAAGAAAATAATGCAGAAGCAACTAAGGTTCATGTACATCCCTGTATTATAACCATCAACTAAATCTATCAAGCCAAGAATGACCCTAACTAGTTTGCAGCAAACATTATTACGACTCCAAGGTCCTCAGCACAAAGAGCGCCATCCTATAAAAATGGCTTCCCTAAGAGAAACTAGCTCCTAACTCCAATCAGATCGCTTATCCACTCCAGGTGAGGCTCATTAGGATGACATCACAATCTGAGTTATATGCCACTGTCCACCTATAACTCTGATCTAACTTGTAACAAACTCATTTGGGTTCCTCAAATATAGAATTATAATATGATGATTGTACAAGGTCAACCACTTGAAAGAGAGAGTTGCAGAATCAAGCTTACCAGTAGATTTGCATTTCACATTTGACAATGAAAGCAAGTATTCTGCAGATGTCAGTAGATGTTCATTTTCAAGTTCATCAATATCGACATAGGATTGTGCCCGTTGAGACTGAACATCATTCACAGTCTCTGCGTAAATAAAAATGTATTATTGCCTCAATAGAAGTTGAAATGTGAGACATCATAATATATTGAACACTGCCCACCCAAAAATTGTACCTAAAGGATGCCAAATATACAAATAGGTGCATTGAGAAGAATAAAAGATTTAAATATTACAATAGTAACTGAAGGAATGTGTATTGGCTTTCGCAATATTCACCTTGTCCTTCAACTGTTTTTCTCAGCCTTTTACTTGGGTGGTGCCCATTGTGAAAAGAGGCCCCCTCTGGCAGAGGATCAATCCAAGCATACGAAGGATGAACAAGATGCAGGGCATTGATGGCAGCAGTTAGCCCATTCAACCTCTCCTGAAGCACCAGAGAAAGATGCTGTTGATCTGGCATGGCTGCTTCATTTCGCAAACGAGTTGAATATAGGTACATGTAACTTGCCGCTCTGCGCCAGTTATGTCGATACATTTCAAAAGAGTAAAGCAACTTATATGGGTTGGGCTTTGCAGATATATCTGAGCGCTCTGCCTACAATACAAGGTGCAAAAAGGTCCCAGCATATTAGTTTGCAAAGAAAAAGATTGTTTTATGAATAGAGAAGACAATAGAATTTTATTTTTAATTTACAAGAGATATACCTTCCAGGCAAGCTCTCGCTCAACCTTCTCTGTTAAACCAATGAAAGGTAGTTGACCATTGCAAAGTATCTACAACACATAAAAAAAACTCTACTGAGTAATATGCTGAGGACAAAATCAGTCTACCAGGAACCGAATATAAGAAAATAAATCATATAGACTTTTCAGTAAGCTAAATGAGTTTCATAGCTTATATCATGAAAAATGAACAAAATTATGACCAACATTACGTAAGAAAATAATTATTGAAAAAAAAATTGACCTGGACTTGATGTAACAAGCGGAGAATGATGATGTATCCCTACTGAACTAAACACCAGCCAAGGCAGTTACTACTGCCCGCAAATGCTTCAGAAAAACATATGGTCTGAAAAATATATTTAACACCCTTGGGAAAATTAACACTAACTCTATAAGCAAACCTAAGCTACTACTGTAACTGATATACATAATGGGTAACCAAAAAGTATGGAAACTAACAAACAACAAATGCGAATATTTTTTACCAACCTTTACGGCACCACGTTCATTCAGGACAATAATAAAGCGCCTCAAACATATATATTTGCTCTCTTCATCTGGATTTGAAATTATTGCACAATATGCATCATAAAAGTGATTCAGATCAAGCGTAAACTTGAAGACATTAGCCCAAAGTCGTCCTTTGATACTAGCAGCTGATTCATTGAATGAGTCTGTCCCATTGTTATCACCATTAAGAGCTTCATCAACTTGCTCAAGTGCAGCAAGAGCAAATTGGCAGGCACCTTCACTAATATTATACTGCTCAAATATCTGCATTGCCCATTGATAGTAATGAAGCTTCCATGTAGAAGGTGATACACGACCAGCTGACAAGGATAGTGGAGAGGAAAGTAAATAAAATAAAATAAAATCATCTATATGTTTTTGAAAGAGTCACAATTTTTTTCTCAATAAACTCACTTAAACCAGTAAGCTGAAACCCAGCTAAATGCGATAAACCCTGCAAAGCCTGTGAAGCTCCTTGACCAGATGAAGCCCTGATATAAATTGTAATAGCCAAAATGTCATTCAAACCCTCGTGAGAAACATAAATTAATTAGCATTTACAAATTACAAGGTACAAAATCAAGCAGACTTGTGGCAGGAAATATGCATTTCTAATTTCTGACTCCTTTTTTCTTCAAGTTTTCTCTCTATTATTTTCATTTCCCCGGTAAGGTGGAGGATCAATGGTTGCTAGTAAGTCAATAAACCACACAACCAATTGATAACATGAACACAGCAGGGTATCCTGCATTTTTTTTTCCCAACCAGGAAAAGGTAAATTTTACGAGACTTGTGTAATCTTTGCCCATTTCTATAACAAAGGGTGTAGTTATGGTTACTGTTACGTGTTAACCTTCCATCAACCCAAAAGCTTAAGCTCTAAGGTGGACAGACCCAACTAGTATAAACAGTGGTCCCATACGTCGAACTCTTTCATTGTGGGATAATGTTAACACTCCCTACACGTGCAGGTTAGATAACAGAACAAACCTTGCAAGTGGGCCAGGGGGACAACACAGAAGGGTCACTAGGTCCAAACCAAATCAGTACTGGTACCATGTTAAACTTTACTTTAACCCAAAAGCTTAAACTCTTAGGTGGAAGTCCCAACAAATACAAAAACTGGTTTAGATTTCGACTCTTTCGATGTGGGATGACGTTAACAGTAACTACTTATGATTCCACACACCATATTTTTTTAAGTTCTACTACAACCTTGTTTCTAATTGTTGAGAGTACATTGTTGCATGACCTTATAAGCAAGTTTATAGTGCAATGCACACACGACCTATCATTTACTTAACAGTAATTATTACACAAATCTCCTATCAATTCATCCTATTTTCAATTACCGTACTCTGTATATTGTTTATGCTCCCACTAAGAATTTAAACTTGCCAGTCACACAATTTTAAAAAGATAATAATATGAACTGCAATATTCACATCAATTTAAAATCAAGACAGCTAGATCTAAAGAATTGCCATATTTGCCTCCTCAATATAGGATAGCGAAAATGTGATATATGATATCAAATTTAACTACAAAAAGGTAAAGAATATCAAGTACCTGAAGAAACAGCGAACAGCTTCACAAACTTTCTTTTCTTTCTGTGTGCCATGCAATGTGCATTGAGATTGAATGAGAAGGCAACATCCAAGAAGGTGATGAAGGATGCACCATTTACCATCAGTATCTTGAACACTTCCAGAGCTCTTCTCCCTCCTAGAATGTGCCTCCACAATATTGAGTAGGTACTTAAGGAAGAAAAAATATATATTCAGTTTCAGTTATATTCTCTATAAAATAAATAAAAAAGACATCCCCATATTAGACAAGAAGGAAAAATAATAACCTCAACCGCATCACACTGCCCATGCCTTAGGAGGATTGATGCAAGCTCAGTAGACTGGCTCAAGAAGGCACATGATTCTTCTCCCATGCTGCCCCAAATGATTAAACTAGTAAAGTCCCGCACCAAAGTAATGAAGTTTTCTGGATTAGGGAGACATCTCAAAAGATGATTACTTTCACCTCCAGAAGAAGTTTGACTATTAAGCAACAGTACAATAGCCAACGAGAAATCACATTTTCCAAGCTTTTCATTCCATGAGCTTTTATCAATGTTGCTATCTGGAGCACAGACAACATGACAATTATCATGACAATACTACAGCTATCAAATTCAATAATCATGATTCATGAAAGGCACAACCAGCACTAAACCATGCAGATAAATTATGCATTATGTGTCTCGAATAACGTATATTCGGAAACAGAACATCCTTATTCGAACACCAAGGTATACAAATATATTTAATTATGATGATCTTAACAAATTTAAAGTTTGACATAATTTAATATGGGCACTAAACAATAAGCAGGCTATTTCTACAACTGCTAGTAATAGCATTTGTCAGAAAATAAACCACAAACCTACCAATTTTTAATGATGAAAGTTGAGAACTGAAATCTTCGAATGCAGGAGATTCCGATGGTGTGGTGCAGAAGAAATGAATAACGAGCCACTCAGAGACACTTTCTTGAACCATTGGTATCAATTCAACTTGTATTTTAGATATGTCATCATGAGACATGTGGATCTGCATTCCAACATGGAAGAAATTTACTTGTCTTATTTTAACCAATAGAATGGCTATTTAACAGATAAAAAAAGTCTAGGAAAATTACTAAAAGCATTTCATAAAAAATTAAATAAAGAAAACAAGAGACCATCAAAGAGAAGGGAAAATTGATGTGAGACACGGCAAATCGAAATTGCAGGCATATCATATCAAATTAGCAAAGCATTAAATCTCCTAGCAATAAATAAATCAGCTTGGCACTTTAAAGCTCCAAACTTTCGTCATTGGAAATTAGGTTAATGAATTCTCTCATATCATACCATAATAAAGGCATTAACATATAAGATAGATTCTCAGCTCTACAAGAGGTACCGGCATATGAGCGCTTCAAACGTTGTAACATTGATGCCACATAAGCTAACAGTTATCAGCTCATAAGTTAACAGTTATTGCTAGGCACAGCCAGATATATGCTTACAACAGATAAAAAAAATGAAAAGATCATACATCATTTAAAATTAGCTTAAACTAATAAAAGAACAGAGCAGATTAAAATATTAGAAACTGACCTGTCCACTAATGTTCACCAGATAGAACAAAAACAGAAGAATGTCCAATGCTGACTCAAACATCACCTTTGAGACTTGAGCAGACGCCTGGACTAAGATGGAAGTGTTAATATTAAATAACATTTCAGCACCCTTTTTTTGCATGGTTTTTGGTGGTACTAAAAATTTTATATAGCTCTCAATGACGCTCAATACTCTATTCCATGAGGCAGCTTTCTCACGCAAAGCAAAAAGAGACAAAAACATGTCAACCGAGAATTTCCTCAAATTTTTGTGATCTGTCAGTTCCTTCTGTGTAGCAACATCAATGCCAAGGTCTGCCATGTGGCGTGCTGTCACTGATGAGCTGTATCCAGTTTCCAAAATCTTCAGTAAGCAAGCAACAATTTCTTCAGATGAGACAACTGGCATGCTAACAAAGGATTCATAATATACTGTAGCAGCTGTTTTGCCCAGCTGCTGGCCGACACTGATAATGCATCTGAGCACTTCAGAAAGAATCTCATGTTCAAGATCACCACCAGATAAATCCAACGCGAACACATGATCACCAACTTCATTTGAAGAACCTAACCAAATATGCAATACATAAAGTACATCTATGTCAGTAAAATAAAATTTTGATATATGTTGAATCCTTAAAAACATAGATTTAAACTTACCATTAGTAAGCAGCTCAATATTCTCTGAACAACGAAACAAAGAAATAGAGTTCTGTCTGATTAAACCAACAGCACCTGTTGAGGACTCAAGAAACAAACCCAAGGGCGCATTGTTCTTGCACCAGTAATGGAAATAGCGGGTACAGAAATTTTTCCAGCAACACAATATTGACATTGGATTTTCCATGGTACCCTGCATGCAATACACAGTATACATGTTATTGTCACTTTCAACTGAAGAAAATGATATCAAAGAAAGGGAAAAGGGTGAAGAAAACTTGTAGTTACATATAACCTCTTGTTCAATCAGTGAAAGAATTTCCTTCTTTAGTACACCAACTGTTAAGGACTGGAACTCAGAATCAGTCCAGTGTCTGTTATAATCCAACAAAGTAGCACGCAGAGCAATATTATGATGAACCCCAGGATGAAGCAACCTGCGTAAGAATATAGAAGATAGAGATGGCACAATGCGATCCTGACTCTGCAAATTTTACAATGTGAAATCACAGATGAGAACTCCCCACGTAACATCTGTGGACATCTTATAAAGGAAAGGCACAAAACAAATTCATCTCAACACGCCTTAATTCCAGACCAGGGCCTTTTGGGGGGCTGTTGGCACCAGCCCAACCTGCACTTGACTCTTCAATATAACAAAAAAAACCTACAAACAGCACCTAGTCCCCCCCATTCTGACTAATCAGGTAAATAGTAAAGAAACACATATCTCTAAACACGCATGCATGCCGTACCTCCCATCCCGGTAAATTGTTGTAAAAGCACTATTGTCCTCTTCTATGGGCAAAGATAGAAGGTACTTTCCTACATTATAACCTCTACTACTGAGTTGGCAACTTGAAAGTGAATAATCAAACTGACAAGTAGAGCAACAGAAACTTATATACAACAATAGCTCCAGTACCTTCAGAGTTGAAAATATTGAATGAGTGATCCAGAGAAGATCATCTGAAGAATGTTCAGAAGCTTGAAATAACTGGTCGGCTACAAATTCTTCCTGCAAAGCATAACAATTTGCTTCTTCCCTGACAAGTAGCAGAAACAATTAATCTTACAGAAGCATAGATTATGGTAAATATGGTATTTACATAACTGTATAGAGAAAAGTCAGTTACAAATAAATAATCAAGAAAACACTGCCTTAACAAAATTTTAAAACGTGTCAACTTAAGACCAACAGATATACATTTGACTTACACATTAGCATCTACAGCAACTAAGTTGTGATATACCAATCCATTCTCCTTTAGTATATAAATCTTGTCAGAAGTGATTTTGACATCAATGCATCCCCCCTGACAACATAGGAGCAGTGCCACTCTCATTGAAATGAACAATTTTCCCATGAACATCAATAAAGTATTTCTCATCAAACACATAAAATAGCATAGAGGAAAAACAATAGTTACCTCCAAATGAATATTCTGTACTGACGGTTCCAGCAATAAAACAATCTTGTCCATTAAATTATATTGGAGGCTATGCACATAAATCCTCTCCAAGCTATCTTCCTTCAGAATAAGGTCATAAAAATCAGTCCATCTAATAGAAAACTACGTCAGCATAATAACCAATAAAAACAGAATGGAATGAAATAGAAGAAGAATCTCAGCCCCATGTCCTGAACAAATACTCAGGCCCAGATACTTATGCAGCAGCTATACTAAGGTTTTCTATGTCCAACTTAAGAACACGCAAAATATAAAGCTTTTATTAGATTAGACATTGCAACAATAATTTCAGACAACAATAAGGAACGAAAAGGTAATAAAAAATAATCACAAAGTGAACCTCATAACTAGGAACTCTTCTTTATGTCAGAAAATACCAATTGTTAATAGATATATGCGATTATTTTGATCCATATGTTTGGACTTTGGACTAACCAGATTTCAAATTTTGCACAAAGCATGTATAAACTAGCAAAGTCTAAGGATTCCAACAACTTCCACAAAATATACAGATTCATCTACCTTCCTCTGAAGATGCTACACATCACAGTGGAAAAGATGAAAGACAAAGGAGTAATTGAGTTTCGTCAGAACAAACATGAAGAGATACTAGAGCACAAGAAGCAAACAAGGAAGCAATAGTCTATGAGGAATACAAATACCCTCATATTCTCAGATGTATGGATTACTAAGTACGGTATCATACAGATAACCATCACTATACAGTGCAAACCTGCCATCTGATTATGTATAAATGTAATACATGAATGTTGAAGCATGCACAACAAATACGGCGCATACAAATAGCTTACTTTTAGAGTTTTAAATATATCTTGTAGTCCTTTTATATTTCAATGTGTTCCATACAATAGGTTAACTTAACTATCATTAACTGCACCTCTCCCCCTAATATTCAAAGCCACGAATTGGTAATGAACTCATGGTGTAATGATACAGTTATCTTTAACAGTATAACTCTTTTACCTACTTGTCATTTACAGTATATAGATGCATATATAATAACTTCAAAAACATTGATATATCTTGTAATATTAAGGACGGATCTGGCTCAACTCCAACATTGCCATGAAATTTCTCTTTTTCAAATGTTCTATTGGGTTCTCCTGTGTCCAGCAGATAGACTAAAAGATGCAAATAGGTGTTGCACGGCAACACATACTTTTCGTCTAGACAAACATACAAAACTATGTTTACATAAATTCCAACAAATATAAATCAATAATTGCTCTAGAGAAACATACCGCACTATGTTTACATAAAATTGCAAAAGGAATCATGTCCAAATCACGCATGGCTTCACCAACCCACAACTTTAGAAATGTAGCTCCTGAAAGCGCAAGATAAAGGAAACAAGATATTGTATTTAGACATTGTTCTCTCAACTATCAAAACATATATATAACAAGTTGGGCCACCATAGTTTATATTTAGATGGCCGTATTATCTTTTTGTATCAAAACCTGGAATCACCATCCAATCAACTGATTCTCCCATTTCAGTTCTCACATTTAAATAAATAAAAAATTAAATAAAATAAAAGCTGGTAAGTTGATAACTTTCACCAATAATCCTATTCAACTGTTTAGCCTCATCATTGGCAACTCCTGGCCCTTAAGCAAGGGAAAATGTATACTAAGTAAACACATATCTTCCCCTGAGTTTATTTGCACTTCATATTTTTCTTACACGAAATCAATTGTTAGTTACAGGTCCATGTCAGACTGCCAGTGGCTGCAAACCTGTATTCTAATATACTACGTGTGTTAATTATTAAAGGTAAGCAGATTGGCCAATCATCTCTTCAAAATACTTCTAGTCCTCTGAATAATATACAATTTCAATTTACACATGTAATGAACACTGCTTAAAAAAGCATAATCATAAATGTATAGTACAAATTATAGGTTAAGAAGTTCGTAAATAAATTTAAAACGCTTTGGGATGAAAGAATTATGGGAGCTGTGGGAGAAAGAAGAGAAAGAAATTGCCTATTGAAGCTGGGTTGCTCATGGCATGACTGAAAACCCTGCTATGACTTGAAAGATCCCATACTCGAATAGTTCCATCAGAATGAAGCACGAATGCAAGTTTCCTTCCAAGCACTTCTGATATTACCAAACTCTGGACTGGCCCTGTCATCCTACCCCTGCATGACATGAAAGAAGACAAAGGCGGTGATATAACCTCTATTTAACATTGCTGACGCCTAACTGCAACAAACAATAACTTCCTCGTCAAAATTGCTCTTCTATATAGATAACAGATACTGACAGCTCAAAATGTTTGGGATTATCTTCTTGGTGCATACATAACAAAATAAAAAGTAGAGGGACTATGATTCACTATAAATAATTGTATAAAATGGGTATGATTACCTGGACATGAGACCCCACAAACGACCAATTCCTGAATCATCCCGCAGCTCATGCACATAACCTATAAGAGAGAGATGCACAAGTGCATCATAATTATAAAATGATAAAGATGGACTGGAAAACATGCAGAAGGATAGCATTGTAGTCTTGTAGAAACCAAAATTGCAGATATTAATGCAGACGTACAAGCTACATGCACTATGGAACTCTATAGCATATCTCAGCCACAAAGCAATCAAATGTTTTCAACAACAAAATTCACAATGGTAGACAAATAAAATGCAATTGCAATTACACTTTACATAATGCAACCAGAATCCATACCAGGAGCACCTTGGTCGAGCATGAGAAGTTGGAAACAACCAACAGACCCATCGTTTCTGCCAACCACAAAATAACCATCCATTGCCGCCACAGCTGTTATTGCTGCGGAACTGCTATATTCTTGCATATCCAACTCTATAAGCTCATTGGGAGGGAAAACAGAAATCGATGCATAAGCACTAATGTCCCGAAGCTTCAGAAGATAAGCAACCCCTGATACAGTGAGTGCATAAAGCAGCAAGGAATTTCCCGAGACACCACAACTCTGCATACATGAAATCAACAATCAAACACACAATCAGTTCCAATAACATACAAACACATACACATAGATATAGTAAAAGAGCAAAAACCTCAGCTTTGCATATAAAAGCAAATGGAGACAAAGCATCAGGAAATGTAATTCGGAGTCCGTATCGGGGAAGCTCTTTGACAGCACAAATCTCCAGCAGCTCGAGGTCATTAGGCACGGCCTTGTGAATTCTCCTGCATCAAATTGGACAATGATGGATTGCAAATTGAAGAAAACAAAACAGAGACATTATAGAGAGAGAGAGAGAGAGAGAGAGAGTACCAAGCGTAATATGTGGAAGGATCGCCAATGACGGAGCAGGAGGCGTAGTCGTCGGTGATTGGAGCAAACGGCGGCGAAGAAGCCGAACCAGAGCTCGGCGTGGCCGTAGAGAAAGGGACTGAGACGCGAATCCATCTGATGGAGTCGCTCCCGATTATGGGGACCTCCATGCCCGCCATTGTCGACCACCGAGCCATGGATCGATCTCGTGACTGATAAACCCTAGAAGTAGTGTGTGAACTGTGCAGTGGTTCAGTTCCAGGGTTTAAAACTCGACGGAGGGTTCTGTATTGGTAAAAAATCGAACCGGAACGGTTTACCGCGAACCGGTTTGTGTGAGATGTCAGTCCGGGTTTCAGATGTATAAAGTACGTAGGTTTGTTTGACCCGACTTGCAATTTTTTTATAAATCTAATTAGGAGTGCACGAGATGGGTTGATAATTCGGATTTTGGCTAGAGCTTTTCGAATTAGGAATGTTCAATATGAAACCAACTTGAAATGATTGCGGACGTGTCAGTCCAGGTTTTACATATAAAATTTGCATATTTGTTTGATAATAATTCGGAATAGAAGTGACCGAGATGAGGTGATAATTCAGATTTTAACTCGATTTTTTTCAATTCAATTGGAAACACCCAATACGAACCCAACCCAAAATGAGTGTGGACATGACGAGTTAATTAAGATTTTATGTGTAAATTTTGCAAGTTTTGTCTGATATGTACCCGATTTGCAATTAGTTGAGAGGTCACTCTATTTTTATGTGACCCGAACTTTTTATTTATGTGTCGGTTTCTTATGCTTTGGTTTGGCTTCAAATTGTCGACTTTATAGCGGAGGTTGCGGTAAACTAGATTGTAACATACATTTAGTACAATGTCGAGAGCGATAGGAGGATGTTGATGAGGTTATATAGTTGTAGGGTTATACTAGTATAAAATACTATAAATATATATTATTTGTTATGTGCAGCACATGAGACACGAACTAGTTAAACGAGTTTCAACCCACACAATCTAATTATTAAATAAGTTAAGTTAGTTGGCACGAATCTTATTACGTTGAACTAAAATCTTGTGAATTTCGTACTTGTCACTAGGCACAATTCATATTGTCACTCGTATTCAAACTCAATGCATGTAAAATAGTATCGAGTCAAGCTGAGTCCCGACACTTCCATACTCAATTCGGCTCGATTACACCCCTATCGAGAGAGTAAACATGATTTTATTACCAGCAATAAATATTTTTACTAAAACTTATTTTGAGACTTGAGACAAAAAAAGAAAGAAAAAAAAGTCCAAGTCACATTCTCTTCTTTGTTGCTTCAACCTCTCCCTCTCTCTCTCTCTCATTTCTGTTCAATTTAAATCTCTATCCAACAAAAAAGT
>JAYMTH010000256.1:0-24153 GCA_036897465.1 Pelargonium australe
ATCGATGATTCAACATATCCAAGAAACATGTGGCCTTAGAATGATAAAAGAGAGTCCAACAATATTATATGAAGATAATGTTGCTTGCATTGCACAAATAAAGAGAGGCTATGTTAAGGGAGATTGGACCAAACATATTTCTCCAAAAAAAAAATTCTACACATGAACTTCAGAAGAATGACGAAATAGATATCCATGAAATCCGCTCAAACGAAAATTTGGCAGATCTTTTCTCAAAATCTCTCTCGACTGAAACTTTTGAGCAACTAGCGCGCAAGATTGGATTACGTCGTGTTAGAGATGTTTGCTCAACTGAGGGGGAGAGATAAATACGCGTAGCACTTTTTTTTCCCTTCGTTAAGATTTTTATCCCATTAAGTTTTTCCTAACAAGATTTTTAACGAGACAACATTGATGCGTATACATTATATCCGTTTATGATATGGACATTGAGGGAGAGATAAAGACGCGTTGCATATATATATATATGAAAGTGAGAAATTGATAACAAGCATGTGGGTCCATGCACAATAAATGTGAGGGATTTTAGGCGTAAATTGAGTAGTGAATTGGTGAAAATTTTCTCTATATATAGATAACTTCTCCTTATTGTAACGACCAACGACAGAGTAATATATCAGTTTTCTTATTTGTCTACTGCTTTGTGTGTGTGTGTGTTAGCTTGAAATTTTGGACATATAGCATATATATTATTTTTCTTTGAATCTAATATAAATCTTACTTGTGAAAATTACGAAGCTAGAGAGAAGGGGTCTAACCTAGCTATACCTTGGTTCTTCTCATACTTAGTCAAACTTAATGAGTAAACCACACTATCATAAAATTTTGATTTTTTCTTTGACGGATTACAGACTAGCTAGCTTGCGATTTTGGAGTTTTCTTTTTTGTTGGTGAATACTTCTCAACTAATATAGAGAGTAGCTAGCTAGCTAGTTTGGATTCTTGTTTAGATGTTCCGAGCAATTTTGAAAAATTTAAATGTTGAAACCTTTTTTTTTTTTTTTTTTTTACAAGTAATGATACGTGGTTTCAACACTACCGAGCTAGCAAGTTGTCTATACTATATTTTGTTAAAAGAACAGATTTTGTCATGTTTAGATTCAATTTGGTCAATAGTTTCTTTATTTTAAATAAAAAATTGTTTTTTAGCTTTGGTGTTTCGATTCAATTTTATCCGTAATTTTTTTTGGACCCCAAATGGTTCCTAAAATTCATGTTTCGACCTAATTTGGTTTTTAAATTTTCAAATATTGACCTAAAATGATCCTTATCCTTTGAGTTTATATCAAAAATTTAGAAACCAAATCAAGTCAATATTGAAAAGTTCATTGACTATTTTCGGTTAAAACAATTTAGGGACCAAATTGGCTCAAAAACACGAAAGTTCATGCACCAGATTGGGTTGAAACATGAAAGTTTCGAGGATCATTTTGGATCTTTTACCCTATATTTATATATCAATCTATGTCATCATGCAATATGTTCCTTCTATATAAGTTGTAATAGCATATATATGTGCCGTCCCGTCCCAAAGTGAAGAGACCAAGTCCTATTCCTAATAATCTTGACATGCGGTTCCGGATAGCGACCCTATCAAAATATACACTGCCGGCAATATTTAACTATCCACACCCCAAAACTACACAACACAACACTACACTACACTACACATCCTTATCTATGCCAACATCTTCTTCTCGTAACCTCCTTTTCTTGATTTTGGAGCTTAGACCAAGTCCTGAGATCATATAGCTACTGCAAATTAATGCCTGGAACAACAACCAGAGCGAGCAACAACTTTGTTCTTCTTTTTCCAAAACAGTGTGGTATAGATAGAGTTTCATGTTATATATAAATGGCAAATACGACATCTCCACCTCCTATAGCAGCGCCTGTATCGGACGATCACAACCGGTCCAGTAAAGCTGGCACGTTCAACATATGGGGAATCGTCATTGTTGGTGTCTTGACGATCTTGGTTGGCGCCTCCTTGTACTTGTGTTTCAGGTTTCTCAAACAACGATATTGGAAGCGAAAAGGTACTTCATTTTTGTTATAAATACGACACTTCTGGGTAGATCCTGTGTTTATATACAAAAGTTACTATTGTAGGAACCTTGCTAGATGCTGAGAAATTGATGTTGAGGAGGTTCCAGCTAGAGGAGCTACAGAAGGCGACCAAGAATTTCAGTGACGATTTCTTGGTGGGTTCAGGAGGTTTTGGTAATGTGTACATAGGAGCCTTTGGTATCCATGGGACTCTTGCTATCAAGAAAGCTCATGCCGATTCCTACCTGCAAAGTCGTCAGGAATTCAGAAATGGTAATTACCCTCGTACTCATTAACAACACTAGTCACTGTGACACTCAGTAGAACAAGCGGTTGATTTCACTTAGTACCTCGAATTAAGTTTTGAGGCTCGGTGTTAGTACGTTTACTAATAAAAAAATAACACTAGTCACTGTAGCGTGAATAAATATTGTTGTGAATATGTTGTTAGGGGTTGATTTTGTGTAGTTTTCATTTTCTTGCTGCAGAAGTGAGTCTTCTTTCCAAAATAAAGCACAGGAACCTTGTGGGTTTGGTGGGATTTTGTGAAGAAGCAGGTACGTGTACTAAACATTTTTTCTTCGTATTTTCGAAATCAACGTTGCAATTAATGGTTTATTGGTATGTTTAACTTTTCAAATAGGAGCAAAAGGGGCAAAAGTTCTTGTCTATGAATATGTTCCAAATGGTTCTCTCCTAGAATACATCATGGGTAAGAAAATGAAGAAGCAATTTCTTGGATTTCTATGACATTATAATATGGTTAATGATCCAAAACATATCTGTAGGTAGAGGAGGAAGGAGCTTAACATGGAGGCAGAGAGTGAATATAGCTATTGGAGCAGCTAAAGGTACAATTTACCCTCAATCAATTTTTTACGTAACCAAGTCATGATGGTCCAAGCGGTTGATCCATCTGAGTTCATCTGGGTTCTAGAGCTGTCGTCACCATAGAGACTCCATCTGAGTTCTAGAGTTGGAGTCTCTACGACGATGGTTTACTCTCTGTCTATATATATATAGTTGTCGATAAAGAACATTGTGTATCACGCATACGAATTCATAAAATGTACTAATAACATCGGTTCAAATTTGAAACATATACATAGGTATTGCTCATTTGCACGAAGGGATGGAGCCTGGCATAATCCACCGCGACTTAAAACCAAGCAACATCCTCGTAGGAGACGGGTTTGAAGCCAAAGTTTCAGATTTCGGGTTGGTGAGGTCGGGTCCAATGGAGGATCAATCTCACGTGAGCAGCCAGATCAAAGGCACACCAGGGTACCTTGATCCAGCCTATTGCACCAGCTCTCATGTCACACCTTTTAGTGATGTATACAGTTTCGGCGTCATTCTTTTGCAGCTAGTTGCTGGCCGCCCTGCCGTTGATTCCTCTAGAAACCCTTCTACTTTTCACATTATTGATTGGGTAACAATTATAGTACTCGACATTTTTCATACGCAGATTGATTGGAGACTTGCACCAAGAAAAAAAAAATTGCAAATTGTGACGGAAATCTATAAGAGAAATTTTTTTATCACAAATTGTGACAAAAATAATATTTTATATCACAAATATACATTTGTGACAGAAATTTCTGTTACGCGAACATCTGTGACAACCCAAACAGTGACAGAAATATTTTGTCACAGTTTTGTCACAAATTACAAATTTATAAATTTGCGACAAAATTTATGTCGCAGATCGTCAGTCTTTTTTAGTGTTGTTATGACATTTATCACTTACAAAATGCAGGCACGGCCAAGCTTAGAACAAGGCAATGTCGAAGGAATTTTAGACGTCAATCTTCTAACAGAAGAGTGCAACATGAAAATGATGCTAAAGATGGGACAACTCGGTCTAAGATGTGTAGTGAAAACGCCCAAAAATCGTCCCACCATGACCCAAGTTTGGAAAGAACTCGAAGGAGCTTTATACTCAATTGAAAACTCCATTAACGATCAAAGATTGAGCAACCGTTCTCTTCTTCGATTATTTAATCATCAATCATCAGCAGATCAAGATAGCTTTGTGAGCGTAAATGGAGTTGGGCTTCAGAGGTTTCAGGTCGAGATGGATAGTGTTTCCTTTCAGAGCACAAGCTTGAGATGCTTAGATTTACATGATGAAAGTGTTAGCATTGATGTAGATAAGAACAATATGAAGGAAATAGTTGAGGAATCGAGTAGAGAAGACGATACTACGTGAGGTTGCTGCTAGGTAGTTAATTGTGTGTGACTTTGAGACATGTTTTATGATGATTTATAGTCTTATTTTGTTTGGACTGTGATGTAAGGCTCAAGAGTTACAACAACTTTCTGTACATATTTTCTACATTATTTGTAACTCACATTGTTACTCAGTTTATCATCAGCGTTTTTACATCAAAGTTACAACAACTTTTTGTACATATTTTCTACATTATTTGTAACGCACACTGTTACTAAGTTCATATTCTCTACTTCGAATTTGTGTTTTGTTGATGAACTTCTGCGCCAAAGACATCCTCGAACCACTTCTAACGAATTTGGTTCTCTTTGCGTTCGTGCCTGAGTTTACCATGATCCGATGCGAGAGGGTAAGGAAAGCACTAAAATGGAATGTCAAGCAACACTAAATCAAGAGAAATGGAGCATTTAAACACATAAAATATGGTCTCGGCTCAATCACCTTCCTTTGGCTATATCATCAACAATTTTAGGTAGATATAATTATGGAAAGCTAAAGGTTCAACATAAATCTAACAAATAAAGAAGAATTAAGAACGGAGGGAGAAATTCTTAAATTTTACTAAACTCGTCAACCTCTCATTTACTCTTATCTACTCATTTACTTTCTTATCGCCTTTTATACTAATCGAGTAGCCACGAAGAGAGCTTCCTCACTCTCTTACTCTTCCTAGTTCACTCATAACTAGTGTCTTGTTACTCTTTTTTCGGATCAACTTTTGGCCCAACACATACAAGATCCCTTTTCTTCATGCTCAAGAATTTTTTTTTTTTTTAAAAACTACACAAGATGGGGTAGCTCTACCCTTTTAACCCAAAACCCCACCCCACCCGACCCAATGAGATTTGAATCCACGACCTTCCACATGGAGATGATGGAGATGTGTGTCTTGACCATTGCGTCATTCCCTATGGACATTCATGCTCAAGTCTCCAAAGGTTAATGAAGTGCCTTTGCCCCAAGTGTCTTCACTTTTGAATCACAACGGTCACTTATTTCAACTTCAATCGTCGAGTGGACTCAAATTATTCCAAGAGAATTACATGTAAGAACATAAATTTCATATTCGTACTGACTCGTAATTTACAAAATACATCAAAAATTTATGTAAATGAAAAAGAAGATAGATTCGCAGAAAGGCAGTTGAGAGAATATCCGAAGTTCTCCTTCCCAAGTGCCTTCCATTTTTTTCCTGCTCATGTTGAGCTCATAAACTAAATAGAATAGAGATCCGAGTTCTTATGTTACATTGTACACTAAAGAATTTAATAATTATTTGAGCTTCATCAAGTTGTACTGAGCTCCATAGGAGCTAGTGTTTTTGAAGGTATAGCGATACCACCCCCTCTCAACGACAAGGTTGGGCCTTTTGCCACGCTGCTGGCTCTGCTCACAAGGTTCGAGTCCAGAAATACAACAACCACTGTGATATCGTCGTGAAAATGCCTGCGCACTCCACGGTCGATCCTTTTCAAATCTGAGTACCTCATTTCTCTCTTCTTAGCTGCTTCATGCAGTGCAAGCTTCACAAGCCTCCGAGCAATTCCCTGCATGACCACAACCAGGTAGATGTTACATTTCTATAATACTCGTTTTTAGCTAAAATGATGCCTTGGGATTACCAATTTCTTTGTTCACAATTAAAATTGCATAACAGTGAGCCTAGTGCTCTCACAGATACATATATATATGTTAAACGATCCCTAAAAATGAATAAACATCAAAGACCCCAAGTTCCATGGTGCATTTTAGTGCATACAGATGCCCCAAGATGTCAGTTCAACAACTCACCTCAAAGAAACCTTTAAGAGATTATGAATCAACACACCCTTCATTTTTTTACAGAAAATAGCACAGTTATCACAAAGGTTCAATCCACATTCCCAGTATCCTTGTATGATTTATAGGTACTAGTCATTATAACACGTTACCATAGATACTACCAAAGCCAACCACGATTCCTTTCCTAGCCAGGTGCCGATGCTTTACTGAATTATGTGAAGTTTATTTCAAAATCTTGCATTCTACAGCCTATAGTAGGTCAGTATATATGTATAGGACTAGTTGACTGTCTCACTGCCTCACATCCGTTTGTTATCTTAGAAGCGTAAAACCATATAGATGTCATAGACACTTAGATAGCTTCATTGCATTCCTCCATTAAACAGCCTCTACCAGGTACCAAAACCAAATTGATATCCATGGACATCATAATAGCATGAAATCAACTACACAGATGTGAATTGACCATATACTAGATGAGCAACTAAAGACCCCAAGATGAAGTCCACAGTATATACGAGTAATATGTTGTTCCAAATTTTAAACCAAATGTACACGCACTTCCAAGCCAAGGAAACTGTTAAGCATTTAAGAAAATGCTGATGCATAAAAGTAAATTAACTGAAAGACTGAGATTTCCTTTCAGTGCTGAGATAGATGCCTTACACTGTGTGGGTTGTTTTGAACTATATCAACTGCTTCCTGATTACTAAGGTGCTCCCACAGTCCATCAGAAGCAAATATGAGAAATTGGTCATGAGGCAGGAGTTCATGCACGGTAACAGATGGTTCTGCGCTCAAAATTGGCCTTCTAAAAGGTTCACGAAGGCGAAACTTAGAATACAAAGGCTCCCTGTTAAATTCAGCCTTTTTCAAGTATACATCACCAATAGATCTAGAAACCTGCAATTCAAGAACTTCCAAAGGAATGTGTGCTCAGTATATTGCAACAAATCATGTCAAAGTTCATCGAATGAAATGAAACAGTTTATAAATAAATTAATGTAGGGCTCACAGAGAGTCAGTACAACATCCAAAGTTTTAATAGAAATCAACAAAGAAATACATCAAACAACAAAAAGTCATGTATAATCGAGCCCCATAAAGATTTTTGGGGGTTAAAGTATTTTTTCTTAATCATTTTATTTGCTATCAGTGAGGGTAAGCTTGAGTTTTCTCATTTTCGAATAACATAACCCGTCCCAAGGCCAAGGAAAAGAAGAGGTCCAGCACAAAATTTTATCAAAATCTATAATCATGAATTCTTGAGCAACAAAATTCCAGCCCCAAAAAGAGAATGTTTCTCTTACACTTGGACCTATAAAATATGCCAAATTTTAGTCATCTTAATGGGAGATGTGACAAACAACAAACTGTTGAAGGTCCAAATTTTCCAATGCCAAACAATTCCAGAATTTCTCTTTCACCTTCTTAAAAATAAAATATTCCAAATATAGTAACCGCCATATGGTAAACATGGAAACTGTACACAACTTCACAATGGCCAATACTTCCCAAATTATATAATTCTCTATCACCATTACCCAGTAATGCTAATTCATAATTCACCATGTGATATCCTTACCAAAAAAAAGTGAGATCCTAAAAACTAAAATCCAGCACTGATAGACTTGTTTAAGAGTTCGGTTTAAATTTCATTTGTCCTTGACTTTCAATGTGGGTTACTTTAGCACTCCCCTTCATGTGTAGGCCAGAAAACAAAACGAGCCCAACACATGGACCAAGAATTAATTGATAGACAGCTCAAACATGTCACTCGCTCCAAACCAAACCAATTCTGATACTATGTCAAACTCTATGCCAACATGAAAGTTTAAGCTAGAAGCGGAGAGAGCCCCCACCTAGTTATCAAGTGGTCTTAAACTTCTTTCAACGTGGGATACTTTAACTATGCTCAACTTCACATGTACGGGACAAAAACATCCTTGATGGTCCCATCATGGTCACCCAAAAATGAAAATATCTAGCTTCTAATTGCTATACTGCCTCTCCATACTTCTTCATCAGCTTCTTGAGCAAGAAAAGAATTTCTCGTACGAAACCAATCCACCCACTATCAAAATGTTGCAATTCATGGTGTCTTTTTGAACAGTAAATATATATATTAGGGACCATTACTCTTGATTCCTGCTATGTTCCTTTGTACTAATCAAACTCATAATCTAACTGAAATCAAATATACCAAAATACAGTCTCCATCTCCTAAATGGACTCTTTCCACAAGCAAATGAGCTCCAAAGGGGCATCAGCAACACCAAAAAAAATCTTTACAAAAGATAGGCTCATAATCTAAGTGAAAAATCAAATATACCAAAATACAGCCTCCATCCCCTAAATGGACTCTTTCCACAAGCAAATGAGTTCAAAAGGAGCATCAGCAACACCAAACTTATTCTTCACATAAGATAGGCCTCCACCAAAGTACCGACCATACAACTCAACAGACAATGAGAGACCAAAAGGGGTCTGAGAACCATTGAGGTGAATTGTACTTCAAACCACAAATGGGACATAATGGCACATAAGTTACTGAAAATTTTCATATAACTAAGTTTGACTGTACTAACAATGTAGAACAGTCGTTTGTCAAAAAAACAATGTAGAACAGTCCAAATAAAGTTCAAGGTAACATAACTGCTTTCAAACAATTTTAAGTTTTATAATCAAATGAGGTTTCAAAATTAAAATGATACTAGATATCAGGAAACACTGTTAATTTATATTTTTTAAGTTCATGCATAGCATCATACTTGGTTATCTACACAAATAAGTTACCTGTATTAAGCCCTTTACACGCCATACATTATGCTTTAAGACTACAATATGCGAGTCATCTGGATGTGAGGAATGCATCTCTTGTCGAACTGACTCAATGCTGACATTGTGCTCAGCTGAGAGTTGAACAGCAAGGACTTCCCCGGTTGCCTTGACAAGCCTCCCTAATACAGCCCGGGAATCGCCAACATTGGCCACATAAAGTGTCCCACTACAGATCACACCAACCAGACAGCATGATCCAACAGCTGCAATCTGAGGCTTCATTGGCCACTGTTTGGTGACAATGGAGAGAAATCCCTCTTCTGTTGCTTGGTATGCTTTTCGAATTACATCCACTGACATGGACTGTTGTTCAGATGTGAACCCTGCAGAGTGGTGATTCCAAGTGAAGGGTCAGGAGGAATTACTCGATACACTAACCTGAACCCGACATTTGAAATAATCCATATACTGAACCTGTACTCAATTTCACATACTGAATCCTACCGACAAAAAGAATTGAAGTAGAATTCAAATTTATGAGGTAACAGAATCCCCTGTGACAAATTTCCTACTACGATTAGTTTAACTTACTCTTTAGATGCTGGAAAAGGTGATCATTGATGTATCGCGATGTCTCAGGCCCACCATGACCATCATATACTCCAACAAATGTACCAAAAGGACCAGACTCGAGAGTGCTCAAGGAGCCAGACTCTATCTGGCTCTGATCCTCAAGCAAATTATTGGCCTGGACAACAGCCATGGAGAAATCACCACTCAAGTGCTGCCCGGTGTCTTTGTACCAAAGTAGCCCATCTTGCCAGCCTGCTGCATCCGAACCTGTGTGCACATAGCGTTCCGAAGATGGCCACATGCAGGCTCTCAGAAAGTCCATCAACCTTGATAGCATCCCTCATCTCACCCGGGACAGCCTCCGATTCCTCCACATACCACTCACCCCCAACAAAATAACCCCAGCAGCCTCCTCCCCTTTTGACCAAATATTGATATATACACTACAAAGGAAGGGGAAAATCAGATAATTGAGAGTTTAGAGACAATCCTACCGCAATCTATGATACCCTGAATAAACTCAACAACATAATCCCAACACATGAAATCAGCTTTTATGGCTATTTCAATTCACAATGTCACGGGCAATAAATGAGAAAGCTTTAACCAATCAAAAAATCCTAAACCCATCTCCATTTCTGCTCAAGGCAGAAAAATAGCCACAACCCATCATCTAAATACTTCTGTAAAATCGAGAAAACAACATAAAACTAATAGGACACAACAGTCACCAACAGAGTCCAAGCCACAAAACAGTAGTAATCATACTCAGAAACTACCCTCTACATTCCACAGCTTTGATCAGACAATTGTTTGGCCACACCAATAACAAATTAAACCACATAAATTTGAATTAAACCCACACAAAAAAAAAAATCTAATAAAAAAAAAAACTCACAGTAGTATTAGGCTGTGGGGGGGATTATCTGGTCAGCTCACTGAAACATACCGGACGACAACGATGGAGATCTAAAAGAAACAGAGCAGTACATGTGGTTATGAACGCGTTAGATCTACAGATCCATCAAATCAAATCAAAACAAAACCTAGGTTTTTTTGTTTATCAAAACAAGTGATAATTTGGTTTGGTTTTGTATAGTTCAGTGATGGTGGTGGGTGATGAAAAAGAGAAAACGAAACACGGAGATGAAACGGAATACAGATAATTGCATGTGTGAGTTCTGAAAAATGGGTGGGATTGAATTGAAGGAAGTGGATTTTTCTTGATTTTCTCTTGTTGTTGGTGTTGTTCTCTGAGGTCTTTCTCAGCTGAGCAGACAAAAAGCCCTATAAAAGAAAACCAACAAAGCGATTGCTGAAAGCCAGCAATGCATATGGGCAGCCGTGGGCCCCACATATCATTACAAAAGTAGATAAAAAGATACAAGTTTTTAGCTACTTTTCTTTTATTACTGTGCAACTCTTTTGTTTTTATTTAATTGGAATAAAGGTTTTTTTAGTACTCAATCTTTGCAATCGTACCTACATTTTTATTGTACTCAATTTAGTACTCACATTTTTATTTTATATTCGATTTAGTATCTATACTTTAATTTTGAATTCAATCTAGTACATACCGTCACATTTCGTCAATTCGTCCGTTAAGTCACGCCTACGTGGAAGTAAACGTTGACGTGGACAGTGACATGGACGCTGGCGTGGTCGTTTTGTTGCTGAAGTGTGTAATTTTTGTTGATTGGATGCTTAGTTGTACTATTTTTGCTGATGTGGAAAAATTAATTCATTAATTTTAAATTTAAAAATTCAAACACCATCGAAAATAGAAAAGAAAGAAGACCTCTCTCCTCTCTCTCTCTCTCTCTCTCTCCGCTTCACAGCTTGACCTATCTTCTCTCATTCAAACTCCACCCTCGCTCCTCCTCACCGGCTCGCTCGACGAGTCCGACCACCGATTCCCGACCTCACTCCTCCTCTTCGGCTCGCTCGACGAGTCCGTGAAGCTCTAGAGGCCCGACAACCTCGTCTTCGAGCCACCGCCGTTTGAGCCCAGAACCACCAAGCCTGAGATTTGGAACGACGACGATCTGGAACGGTGGCGGTGTCGTTGGCTCTGCATCATTAGCGACGCCCACAGCCGGCGTGGAGCTCCGACATGGTCTCCTCGAGCCACCGCCGTTAGAGGCCAAAACCACCAAGCCTAAGATCTGGAACAGTGGCGGCGGCTTTGGCTCTGTAGATTTGAGACGTCGGCGTGGACCTCCGGCGTGCTCGGGCTGTCCTGATTGATGACGTGCCATTAACGGCGGACCAACAACGACAGACATCACCAGATTTGGAGCTCGATCTACGTATATGGTTGGGCTTCTCTACTACGGCGAGATCTAGACGACGTGCCATTAACGGCGAGGAGGTCTCATATTCCCTCCACCAGATCTGCATGAAATGAAATTGAACAAAGAAGAGAGAATTATGAAATTGACATTAAATTTGGAAAGAGGAATTGATGGTCAAAAACATGAAAATTGATTTTGTGTTCATGGATTTTGGAAAAATTTAAATCAATTAGTTTGTTGATGTTGTTGTTGATTTTGGATATAAGTTTCCAAAATAAAAGGAACAAGTTGAATTTGTTGATGTTGCCATTATGAAATCTGCAAATTTGTTGATGTTGGCGTTGTGAGATATGCAAATTTGTTGTTGGAAAGATATGGAAATTTGTGGTTGCAGAAAGAGGATCAAACGATTGAGATAGAGAGGAGGGTTTTAACTTTTTCTTTTAATTAAAAATAATTCATTTACATTTCAGCACTTATTTTCTCCAATCAGCGAGACACATCAGCAAGAAGCACAATAAGTTTGCCACGTGGATGCCACATAGACATATTTTCCAACTTAGCATGCTAGCTCAGTACTTCACGGTGAAATTGACTGAAGTTGGCGGTGGGTACCAAATTGAGTATAAAATAAAAGTGTGGGTAATCAATTGGGTACAATAAAAATGTAGGTACTAAATTGGGTACGATTGCAAAGATTGTGTACTAAAAAAAACTTTTTTTTTTTTTTTTCTATTTTCTCTTTAACTCAACTGATGCCCTTGTATCTCACCGGTTCATTTTTTTGTTCATCATCTGAGCTACACAACAAAAGTAGCTCTCCCTTATTAACTCAAAGTATCACCTCATACCATCGCTAGAGAGGCTCGAACATAATACTTCAAAGAAAGTGTGAAACAATTAACCGTTTGACCTAATCTGCTTTGATAGAACGGTTCGTCACTAAGAATAAATAGCTTAATATAATTATGAATTGGTTGATAATGACACCATAAATATAATCATGTCATTAATGGATAAAACAAAAAGCAGAGCAATTTGAAAGCAAAAGAGAAACTCAATTGGCAGTGGTTTGTCTATTTGCGTATAAAACCCGAAGTTGAAGCAATCGGTAGTTGTAGCATTGCCAAATGCCAAATTAGAAATCCAACTCTGAGAGCAAAAAAACGAAAAAGAAGAGCCTTTAATTTTCACTTTCTCTATTCCCATGACCAACAACAACAATAGAATCCATGCCTTTCTCTTTAATTTTCTTGACTCGCTCATGATTTTGCTTCTGATTGCGATCTTCAATCTCCATTTTATTCTTCTCTTTTTCCCTTCGATCAAGCTGTCACTTGTCAGATCAAGAATTTACGCATCCCAATTCCTTTTATTTGCTTTCTTTCAAAAATTTACCATATCATTTGTTCATCAATTACCCAGAAAAAAAAAAGAACAAAAGGGACTGTACATGCACTAATTACCAGACTCAATGTTTGCGATTCTTGAATCATTGGATAATTTGAAGCAAATGCTCTGTTCTATTTGAGATTATAATTAATTTGAAGTTACATCATTAATTTATTAGCAATGGCTCGATTCTTGTCCACGCGAGTGGTTTCGTACACCGGCAGCTCTTCCCTGTACCTGTCTCTGCCCATTACTGCGAGGTGGTCGAGCTCGAACAGATCGGAGCTCGAGCAGCTCGCGGCGTCGTCGTCATCGTCTTCTTCTTGCTCCTTCTCGTAGTAATCGTCGTAATTAGCATTGCTCTGTTTTTGATGATTTTTTTTCAGAAAATCTCGTGCCGCTTCTTCCACCCGCCGGCTCTTCACTTTTTCTCGCAACTTGTAGAGCTCTGTTGCGTCATTCTTTGCCGGCGGCGACTTCCCGATTTTCCACGCCGTTGGTACCGAAACAGAGATTAGAGTGGACTCTTCCTCGTACAGGCTCGCGACCGGACAGAACCGGACTGATCTCTTAACCCCATTGCGCAATTTCTCTCTCGAAGCCGGTGAGTGTTGGCTCAAACAGGATCTTGCCGACGAACAAGTCGAGTGTTGAGCTGATTTTGAGACCCTCTGGCTACCGGTGGATGATGGGTTCTTTGGTTTCTTACCATTTCCTGCGCCTGTGAAGATGGAATTAAGAAAACCGGCGAGGCGGCCGCCGGGGGAGATGGGTTGCTTCAAATTCTTCAAATTTCTGTAAATCTTCAAAGCTCTCGATTTGGACTTGATGAAACCATCAACATCGAGCTTCTGGGTATGCTGATCTGAGTCAGAACCGAAATGGTAATCGTCGAACAGGTGCAGCTCCCTCTGTTCGTAAAACATAGCCCTTCCCGTCCTCTCCGTTTTCTCCGGCCCTGTTCGGATCGGCTTCGGCCTCGCGAAGCACGAGTTGCTCGGTTTCGCGCCGTAAATCGATTCCGTGTCTGAGGAAGACAACCCACCGGAGCTCGACTCCGAGGAGTTGGAGCCGGAGCTGAAAAACAGAGCATCGTGATCGTAATCGTGATCAAGTTTCGATTTTGTACCGACGCTGACATTTTCTTTAACCTTCTTCTCCATCCATTTCTCGAGCAAGCAAGCCTGGCGGAGGCTCAGCATCTCCTCATCCTCCACAGCCCTGCTCTGTTTCTTCACCATTGTTTCTCTGCAGAACCTCAGTTCCTCACCGTTGGCGTCGCCGTCGTCGATGGAACGGTAGATTTTGTCCAGAAGAGTAGACGAGAAAGATGGGTTTTGCTTGTCGTGGCAATACCTATTATACATGGCCATTGGGTAATCGAAAATATAACAGAAAAAGAAGAAACAAGTAAAAACAAAGAAACAGAGTGTTCGATAATGGAAAAAAATGGCACGCCTGTGCGTTGGAGGAGATGGGAGTGAACAGAAGGTGAGGACTGAGAGGTGTTTATAAAGGGCGTGTTCGTGCGCGTGCATTTCCAGTTTCCATCCTAGTTGGAGGCAGTGCCAGAGTGGCATCTGATGACGTGGCACTTTTTGATGTGTGAGCAAATGCTTGGGTGCTTCCCGAATTCGAAATGGTAAAGCAATTGGAGCCGTTGATCGTACTTTTGATTGTGGTCAGGAACATAGGAGCATAAATGTGATGGAGGTGGGTCCATGTGTTGGGTGTGGTGGGGATTGAGTTTTGATGGATTTGGGTCGGGGCGTTAGATATGGTAATTTTTTTGTTTTTGTTTTTTCTATTCTATTTATGGAAATAATAGCTGGCGAATTGCAAGTTTTGTGTATAGATTGGTTTCAATAGTTAATGTAGAGTTTGTTTTATGTTAATGAATTTTTCTATTCGGATTTCTTTTAGTTTTGTTAAGTTATTCGAGATTTGTTTGATAACTCTACTTGAAAATAGTAAGAAGTTGAAAGTAGCTAACGATTTGAATGAGTTTTCTACAGTCTAGGTAATTAGTATGTTAATATAAAAACAATTAGAATGATATTTATATGTATATATTTAAAAGTATTGTTGCGTATAACATTCCATTATAACACACTATAATATTTTGAACTATAGGGATAGTGTAGTGCATAAATCATTATTTAATTACATACTCATTGTTGCCTCCTTCGCACCTGCACCCAGCTCTTATTGAAGGGTCGTCGAAAGCCCCTTTTGCTGGGCTTAACTCCATCAATCTAGATCCGCTAGGGCACCAATTTGAATCTGGAACTGGTGGGTCTATCAACAATATGGGGACCCAGCAATTGGGTGCAGTCGAATGGATAGGCTCTGGTGGTGGAGGGATATTTGTTCATGAGAGAAATTGCATGGAGGGTTCTATCCAAGACCAAATTGATGAATTCAACGAGTACCTCCAGAGGGAAATCAGGTGGGAAGTGCTCAAGAAGACCTCCTACAGATCAGAATCTTCTCCTACTCTCCCAACCTGGACTGCCTGGGAGACTCCTGCTGATCAGATCTTCTATGGACGAAGGAAAAGAGCAGGCTTAGAGCCTGAAAGCTATGAACGAAGCAAGAGAAGGAAGGAATTAGAGCTCCCTCAAGATGACGGATCTGGGGGATATTTATCAACGCCATTTTAAAGATGCAGCAGCGTGGACCAGTGGAGAGGAGGCCACATCACTTCTTGACAGCTTTCCTCGTGTTTTTTGTACTTGGGCTACCCGACGAATTGTGTCAGGAGCCCATAATCTAGATAAGGTAGGTAAAGATGGTTTTTGCAAGGCCTGGTCCTATTTCGGTTATTAATATATATATTTACCTTATCTATAAAAAATTACATACTCATTTATATCCTATGAATACATAAAAGAAAAACAAATTGATTTATCATATCAACTACATCCGCATCAAAATTTGATTCGAGCAAATATAAAATCTCCACGTGAGATTCCTAACTATTGCATAAGCTCAATAGGAGCTTCGAGGTGTTCTTTTGCTCCAATTCACCAAACAACATCCATCATATCATTATTTTGAGGTGTTGATATGGCATCTACTTTCAGTCTCAAGTAGAATTACCAAACAAACACTTATTGTGGCACATGTATATCGGCTACAAACAATTAAGTGTATTATATTAATAAAACATGGTTTACTAGGGATGATAATGCAAAACTCTAATTAGTAAGGGTTAAATGCTAAAATGGTACTCAAACTTTGCTCAATTACCCAATTTGGTACCTAGTCTTTAATTGTACCAGAGTTAGTACCCACATTTTAATTTTGTACCCAATTTGGTACCTACCGTCACCTTCCGTCCAATCTACCGTTAATGGTCTGTCAGTTGGCCCGGTTTGTGATGACGTGGCATGAACTGGACAAAATTATGATGACTTGACGAAAATGTCGCTGATGTGGCAAAAATGTTGCTGACGTGTAAATTAATGAATCAATTACCATTTCTTTTATTTAAATCAATTAAATATATCAAGTAACTTTCTATATCATGTTAAAATCTCCAAATTGCCCTCTTCACTTCAAAACCCAACCCACAACCCATGTTTATCTTCTTCATCTATTTTATGCTTATGTAAATATGAACTATATCTACCATTCAAGAATGAACGATGATGCTTTCATTCAATCTCTTCCGGCAGCCACCACCCATCAGGCCACCGTTCCTCAACCGACAAACACACATAAACCATAACCCCAAACATTCACACTCCATGGATGTCGCCCAGCTTGTTCGGTATCGGTATCGCCACCGCCACTGTTTGCTTGCTTAACTTCTTTCTCTCAAATCATGGAATATTGAGATGTTTGGGTTATAAAAGACTTAAACCAAGATGTAATTTTATTTAAGATGTGCCAAACCTTGTTCAAATTAAACCCAGTGAACCAAAACCAAACCTTTTTCTTTCTACCTAGAATCAAAACCAAAACTTGTTCAAATTAAACTCAGTGAACAACCACACACAAATTTCACCAAATTGAAACACATTGAATTCAAATCTTCAATACACAAAATAGAAATTGAATAAACAAAACAAATAAAAAATTCACAAGGAAAAAGAAAATCAGAGAAGAAGAATAAGGACGGAATCGCCGTCACCGTCGTCTCTGCTCAAACCAGTCGCCGTCACCGTCGCATGCATCGCAGTCGGGATAAATCTCCGCTCGCTGGTGAAGGGGATGAGGCCGAGACGGTGGTGAAAAGCTTGGCGAGGTCGATGGCGATGGTGGAGATGAGGATCGGCGCCGGAGATGATGAAGAAAACCATAGATCTAGTGCGTGTGGTGTGAAGATTAGAAGCTAGGGCATGGAGAAGATGAAGTGAGATGTCATTTATTTATTATTTATTAATTCAAAAATAAAATTAAAAGCCACCTCATTTAATGAAACACATGCCAAAAGCATCCACCTCATTAAAAAAATGTCCACGTTGGCAAGATTTGGTACACGTAGGCGGAGTTAACGGATTTGTTAACAGATTGTGACGGTAGGTATCAAATTGGGTGCAAAATTAAAGTTTGGGTACTAACTCTGGTACAAATAAAGATTAGGTACCAAATTGGGTAATCGGGCAAAATTTAGGTACACTTTTAGCATTTAACCCTTTTTAATTTGATTATACTTAATGTTATATTAAATGGGATATCACATCTTAATTAATTAATTTTCATTTTAAATGTTTTAGTTTTAAAATACAGGTAAAAGACTTCAAATAGTACATCAACTTTTTGTGTTAATACCTAATTGAGATATTTATTATTTTATAAATTCAAAATAGTCTTTAAATTTTTGTGTTTCGATTCAATTTGGTCATGAAGTTTTGTCGGGCCAATTTGGTCCAATTTTTTTTTTTTAAATTCAATATAGTTTATGAACTTTCAAATATTGATCTAATTTGGTACATGAACTTTTGATTTTTTTTTTATAAGTGAACGACATACTTTATTTCTCAAATTTGAAGGTTAAAATAAAAGTACAAAGAAAAGCAATCCCAAAAACCATAAAGACTGACATGAACTTTTGATATAAACTCTAACGATAAGGACCATTTTGAGTCATATTTGAAAGACCAGTTGAAACTAAATTGAGACGAAACACGAAAGTTTAGATATCGAATTGGGTCAAAACACGAAAGTTTAAGAAAATTGTGTGTTTAATTTTTTTTAGCACCAAATTAGATCGAAACACGAAAGTTCATGGAACAAATTGGGTCTTCTACCGAAATTATATTTGAATATATTTTTTTGTTAATAAGAAAAAACTGTAATAATTCGAACATTTTTTGTAATGAACATCCTAGTTTTATTTCAAAAGACAAAAGGAGTTATCCATTTTTTCCTAATAATTTTGTCTTAATTTTTAAAATAACCAAACCGACCATTAATAAATCACATGAAGCTCGATGCGGATGAGCGATGTCCATGCATGCATGGATGCATGCCCCACTAAACACGGCGTGCTCTGGAAATAAACATTAAACACCACACTCTTGACAACGCGTGAAGCACACGCACCAATCACAGGTAGCAGAAGTACAAACTCCAGTGGGACCCACACCCCCAAAATAATGAAGACCTTACCTCTTTGAGCCTCACCTGACTAAAAATCCTTCAAATAATTAAATAATATACTGTAAAAATAATAAATAAATAAAACAAAAAGCTTCGTCTCCACAAAAGCTCCAACCTTTGTCTCATTCATTACAGAAACAGAAACAGAGACAGTGGTGGTGAAGACGAAGAAGATAGAGAAACAAAAATTTTATTTTTAAAAATTAAAACTTTTTAATAAAAAATAATATGAAAAATTCAAAGAAGAAGGAGGATCAAGATCAATTCAAAGACAATTCTATAAAGAGCATGGTTTGGTAATGGGTGATGGGTCCACAGTCAGAGCTGAGCCAGAAATGGTGGCAGCAGGAACACAGAATTGAGCATTGAGAGAAGAGCAACACAAGAAGAAGAAGAAGAAGAAGTGGAAATCGAAAGCTTTCTGGTCTCTTCTCAGACTCGAAATTGTGGTGGATAAGGTAAAGGTTTCAGCTGTTACTCTCTCCTCTTTTCTCTCCCCTCAATTTTCTCTCCTTTTGCCATTTCTCTGTCTCTGTCTCTTTTCTCTGTGTGCCCAATTTCTCTCTCTACAGAAATTTCTCATTTCTCTCCTTCTTCTCCTTTTTCTTCCATTTTCTTTCTCTAGAAAACTCATTTACACACACATACACACTTGTTGTCTCAGATTATTCTCTGTAAGGATCCACCAATGTTTTGCTCTCTCTATGCTCGGATCTTCTTCAGACTCTTGAACAAATTACGGTCAGCATTAGGGTTTCTCTCTCTTTCTCTATCTCTCTCCACCTCGTTTTTTTTTCTCTTCTTCTCCTGTTTCTGTGTGATTTTCATCTGGATCGGTGAATGTGTGTTTCTGGTTCCTGAATTTGGGAACTTAGGGTTTGTGTACTGAGTCCTGATTTTTTTTTCTTCTCTTCATCTGTTTATGATTTGATCTGAAAATTATCATTTTGTTCTGAATTCTGAATTGGAGATTTTTTGTTTTGTTTTTGTTTTTGCAGGTGTTCTATTGAGACCTGCTTATTGGCTTCTTAGCTCGTTCGTGTTCTACATCTAAGCTGTGTTGATTTCTGTGTTCTGTGGATCTAGGCTGTGTTCTGTGTTCTACCACCTCGTCTTGCCTTGCTTTGAGGTCGGTTTGTTACTTTCTTCAATTTAATGTTCCTGTGTGAGGTTGGATTTGCATCTAATTTAGGTTAATTGAGCTGAAAGTTTCAATCTTTTATGAAGCTGTCTGTGGTCTTAGTGGTATGTTCTGTCATTTGTAGCAAGTTGTAGCAGTGCATTTTTTTTGCTGTGTTTATTGTAATTATGTATTGTAGTAATTATTGCCCAAGACTGTTCTGTAATAAATGGTCTTGAGCTTGCTCTGTTCTGCTATGCTTTTTATAGAAATTTAGGTTGTTGAACCAAATGAATAGGCATGTAATGAGTATTTTCAACTTTCATGGTTTTGTAGATGTTTGTCTTTCCGGGATTCAGATTGCATGGAGCCTTTTTGCTTGCTTTATTTCCTTCCAGTTTTGGGAAATCGGATTAACTCAATACGAGAACAATTAAATGCGTTTTTGTAACCTCCTTTGATTTCTTTGGATCTGTGCTTGTCCTGTATATATGTGGTAATCATTGAACTTGAATCTATCTGTCTAGTGCTCTTATGATTCACTGTTTCGTTTCTTATTCTTTGCTAATTTGTCTATGTCAACATGATACTTGGGTTTTTGGTTATTTGGTAAGCATAAGTGTGTTAGTTGTACTTATTTTTGTTGAGGGTATGAGGGTTGGAAGTTCAGTTTTGTGTTTGGAATTTCACAAGGGGAGTGCTTCGGTTTATGGATAAGTCAGGAGAGCCAGAAATTGCCACCCTTATGTTAATATTTTGATTATATTTTAATTTTGGGTTTCTTCTCTATGTCCAGGTTTTCATCCTTCGGCCTTTTAATGATTCTTGGCTGTTAGTTCCAATTGGTGTGTGATCATAGCTGTAAAATGAGTCGCACAACAACTGATAGCAAAGATGGCATGTTCTGCAAGGATCAGGCTGGGTCACCGTTAATGGATGAAGGCAACTCTGGAGGTAGCGATGGCGGGGGACTCATTTTGAAGAAAGGACCATGGACTTCTGCTGAAGACGCAATCTTGGTTGATTATGTCAAGAAACACGGGGAGGGAAACTGGAATGCTGTTCAGAAGCACTCAGGACTTTATCGCTGCGGCAAAAGCTGCCGGTTACGATGGGCAAATCACCTGAGGCCAAACTTGAAGAAAGGAGCATTTACCCAAGAGGAAGAGCGGCTGATAATTGAACTTCATGCCAAGATGGGGAACAAATGGGCTCGCATGGCTGCTCATGTAAGTATAGTTGAATTACTGTGCTGCTTATGAATTACGATGCATGTAGTTATTTATTTATTTTGTTCTAAAACATATTTTACGTGTAAAAATTCACAACCTAGAAGTAAGGATATAAGACTCATTCATCCTTGGATTGATGATCAAAATAATGTAAAATTTGAATGTCAGTCCTTGATAGTTCACCATATCTCCTCAAATGAAAGGCTAAAATGCCCATACCTTGGAAGACAAGTGCAAGAAATACTGTGAATGGCAAAACAACCATAATTAGGTGGGTTTGAAAGGAATTTTTAATCATATAGTTTTCTAGGCATGATGTTTATATGGGGTCCTGCGGTGAATAATTTAGCCTTGTAGGTTTTAGAATAAACTGAAGAAATTAGTGGTACAAACTTTCGCATGCATGCCTTATTTATTTATGTTCAATAGAAAACAATGACAGTGTGAATTGTCACATATACTTTGAACCAAACAAGTAACAATATGTAGCTAATTGACAAGGGAGAAAATAAAAGGAGAATTACATACATTAAGCATAATGTTATGCTGTGAACAAAGGATAGAAGATGCTACTGAAGGACATATCTATAAATCTATATCTATGTCTATGTCTATTTCAATACCATATGGTGAACATATATTACTATCAATTCCTTGTTCGAAAATCTGGTCTTGTCATTGATGCACAATGATGAGTTGGTGACAAATCATATATCTTTTTGGATTGAGCTTCAATTTGTTCAATGTTTTAGGATTTTCAATAAGTTAATGGCTGATATTTGCTTCCTGCAACTATTAAAAAATTAAAATCCATTTCTTTTGGTGGATAAATGCTTTGGAATCTTGTAACTTGCATTTTTCAGTGTCACAGTACATAGTTTGCATGCCTAAGTGGGTTATTTGGACGAATAAAAGTCTGCACATTATTTGATTGTCCCGATGTTCAACTTTAAAAGACAAGTCTGTCATATTTTCATATCAGATGATCTGTGGTCTCTTTGCTTTTCTCAGTTGCCTGGTCGTACTGACAATGAGATCAAGAACTACTGGAATACTCGAATCAAGAGACGGCAGCGGGCTGGCTTGCCTCTTTATCCACCTGAACTTTGTCTGCAAGCGTTGCAGGAGAGTCAACAAGGCCAGAACATTGGTGGAATGAATTCTGGGGACCGGAGACATCGTGATCTCTTGCAAAGTAATAGTTATGACTACGAGATTCCTGATGTTATATTTGACAGCTTAAAAACCAATCAAGGAGTCCTTCCTTACGTCCCCGAACTTCATTCTGATATATCTTCCAGTAGTATGCTGGTGAAACATCTTGCTTCTCCTCAATATTGTACTTTTGTGCCGCCAGCATCACACCGCCAGAAACGTCTTCGAGAATCAGCATCTGTGTTCTCTGATTACAGTGACGGTATCAGAAGTGGTTTCCCCCCATTTGACCAGCTACAGGACAATGCTAACGATAAAAGTGCTCAATCCTGTGGGTTGTCTTTTGGAGTTGATCCTGATGATCCTAATAACAATCCGCTGTCTTTTGGTGTTATTCAGGGTGGCCAGTCCCTTTCAAATGGCAACTTCTCTGCTTCTAAGCCTACTTCCGAGGCTGTGAAGTTGGAGCTCCCTTCACTCCAATATTCCAAAACTGCTTTAAGTAGTTGGGGCGCGTCTTCACCGCCACCTGTACTTGATTCAGTTGATGCTTTTATTCAGTCTCCCCCGTCTGGAACTCTCGATTCAGACTGTCTTTCACCACGCAATAGTGGTCTGCTGGATGCTTTACTCCATGAGGCAAAGACTCTGAGCAGTGCAAAAAATCATTCGTCAGAGAAGAGTTCAAATTCATCTTCTGTTACTCCTGGCGATATAGCTGACAGTTCAAACCTGAATATTTCCGAGACAGAATGGGAAGACTATTGTGACCCCATTTCTCCATTGGGTCATTCCGCAACTTCACTTTTCAGCGAGTGCACTCCCATCAGTGCCAGTGGAAGTTCATTGGGTGAACAACCTATGGAGAATTTTACTGGTGAGCATCTCTTTCATTTGTGGACCGATGAAGGATGGTTTTCATGATATATGTCGGAATAAAACTACTGAATTGTTCTACAAATGATATAATTTATGATCATATTCTTTAGCAGCATCAAATCCTGGATATATTTCTTACGTTGATTATCCTCAACATACAAATAGTTATACTAATTAATAAGAAAATAATGCTTTATTCTGTGGTTTTTGAAATCATTGAATCACTCCAATTGATTCGGGTATGACTGGGTCACTATTTACTTATGCAGAGGTTTCTATTATTGCTTTTCTCTCATGCAACAACTATAATCAAGTCATATCCTAAACAGAGTTAGGGTCGGCTACATGATTCCTTTAGCATAAACATTGCCTTTTTCTCATCTCTTAATTTCTATTCTTTAGACTTGAGTTTCGTGTTTAAAATATATATGTTTGATTTTTGTGTAGGGTGCAATATGAAGTCAGAACCAGTTGACGAAACTTGGGCCTCAGACAGACAGAAAGAGACCTCAACAACCCGGTTGGACTTTACTCGGCCTGATGCTCTACTTCCTTCAGATTGGCTTGATCAGAATGCTGGGTGTGTCAAGGACCAAGCCATCATGACTGATGCTATAGCGTCGCTACTTGGTGACGATTTGGGCTCCGAGTACATGCACATGACGACGGGAAGTTCTAATGTGAGCCAAGGATGGGGATTTGGTTCTTGTGCATGGAACAACATGCCTGCCGTATGTCAAATGTCTGAAATTCCTTGAAGAGTCTCTTTACAATCTACATTGTTGTTTCTATGAAACTTTTGTCACTCCTCAAATCATATTATGATGTGTATGAGTGATGGGTCATTTTGTTTGTGAGTTTAAATTTGTTGTGAGAACCAGAACAATGCTTGTATGCCATTGATGGAACCTTGTTGGGTATACAGATGCTTTTAGACAGTTGATGATTGTAGAATAATAACATGCACACTTGTGATTGTTGTGATTTTTTTTTTTTATATATATATTTTTTTTTGTGTGTGATAAATGTTGT
>JAYMTH010000257.1:0-24127 GCA_036897465.1 Pelargonium australe
AAACTTTACCATTTTCATATTCCAACAAACACATTTGTGTCCCTCCTAATTTATATGTTGAACGCCAAAATTTACTTTCTACTCATTTTCAAACAAAAATATAAAATAAAAGATAGTTGGTACATGTTCATTGTAACACATTTTATGTGGAGTTAAGAAAAAACACATTTTTATTAATGTACATTGTATACTAACAACAATGATACATGTAAATTAAAATTCCGAACTCGAGTTTGGGTGGGATTTGTGGGATTGGGTGGAGAAAGTCTGATTTGAATCCGGTTACAAAGGGGTAGGAGTTGCGTGTTTGATAGATGTGTTGTTTTCCTGACCCGACATGACAAAAAGAGTTCTAGTGCTTGTAAATTTGGGTCTACATTTCCATCTCTAGTGTAAATTAGCTATACGAAATTGTCAGACATTTTCTTTCTCAATATAAACCACGTTTAAATCATGTTCGGGGTTTAGACATAGTTAAAGATGTATGCTCATCTCGTGGTATGCTTAGTAAAATCTAACTCGAGATCTCTTCCCACAATCTCAATTTGCGTTGCCAACTGAGCCATAATTCTTAGATCAAACTTTTAGACATTAAGGATTTGGAGAATAAAGCTTAAAGTTTGACCAAAATAGGAAAAGAATAAAAAGCAAAATTTCATTCTTATAGCAACAATTTGTACAAGAAACTATTAAAGCATTGACCAAGAAAAGCAGAAGAAAAAAATATAATGTAAGAAATCAGAAAATGACCTGTTCTTTTTCTATATTGAAGCAAATGATTTGAGAGCTTACTTTAAATAATTATGGCTGCTTTTTATTATTTCATAAACTCAATCTTTATAAATGATTTGCAAACCTAAGCAATGACAGCTTATCTTTTGCTTCTATTGTTTTTTTTTTCTATATGTTCAATACTATATAATATAAATTATAAATGGCCACTAATACACGGTTTGGGTCACCACATCTTAAAGAGTTGTAAATGATTCACATGGAACAAGATTCCGATATATCTACAATTTCTATTGTCACACTTTCAATAATAATAAAAAAAATCAAGATAGAAATTACTCATTCCGTCGCAAAACGAGTATTCACTTTCTATTTTTAAATTATTATTTTTATCATATTACTCTTATAACTTATGTTGGACAGATCTGTACATAAGATTTAGATGAGAAAGTAAGAATAATATTAAAAACACACTAAGTTATCTGGTAATTATTAATTTTTTTTTTAAAAAAAAAAAAAAAAAAAAAAAAAACAAAAAAAAAACACTTACAAAACATGATACTTTAAAATAATGAAAACATGATACTTTAATTCTTAATTTTGAGAGTGAGAGTATGAGTTTTATTGTAACATCTTTTTTAAAATATTAAGTAGTTACACATATCACTGGTGTCGTTAAAATATACGGAGTATTTATTAGCGCACATTTTTTGCGCACAATTTTTAACAAATCACTTACAAATTGTATTGACATGGTTACAAATATTACATTTGTGCACATTTCCGCATTTACTATATGTCACAAACAAGTTGTAGTCGATCTAATTAACAATACTCAATGGCATGCATTGCTCATGTATCACACATGCACTAATGACACATGAAATAAACATTTCCTTAAGATTAATACTAGTGAAAGTGTCATATTCCTCTTAAAACTCGAGGACTTAATCTAAGAAACTCACAGGCATAAAAAACAAAAGTGGAGTTTCATGTTCCCTTTAAATTCTTAAGGATTTGCTCTAAGAAAACAATAGCACAGTATTTTGGGTTTATGTGTATCATAAAACTGAACTGAGACATAATCTTGAAACCATTTTTGTTTCTAAATGTGCTTAAATATTTTTATATCAATCCAGTCAAAACTACAAATTAGAACCAAAACTGAAATGCAACATTGAACAAACACCACAATCCAATTGAAAATCCATAATTGCTGCAAGAAACGACCCGAAATGGGGACAAGATAGCAAAAGCTTAAAGCCTCCTACCCCTTCTACCACCCTTCCTACGGGTACTATCTGTGGGAATTGGAGTAACGTCCTCTGAAAGAGCAAAAAAAGAAGAAAATAATATGTCAATGTCTAAACCTGGAGGAGGAGACTCAGGTAAGAGTAAACAGAAAGAGTATGTTACCATCTACATAAAAAGAATCTACTCGGGTAGGGCGAATACACAAGTAAAGCGGAAACTCACGTTTATAAAAAAATAACTAGAGCTGAATTTCTGGTGCATCTAAATATCAAACCTAATATTTACTTTCACATTATTTACCCAGCAAGAACTCAACGGGAAAGATACAAGCCAACACAGGACGGGCCAAAAATGCCAGTATGCTTATCTGGAAACTTGCAAACAAAATTTCTTCCCTATTGAGCTAGTTATTGATTTGGACATTTTCATGAGGGAAAGATACAAGACACAAGGGCATTCCGATATATGGCACTAACTCGGTAATCATTGAAAAATAATAAAATGATCTGTAGCACGGGAGAAAACTTGGTGATTGTGTACTCTCAAAGATAAAATTAGTAAAAGACAGCAAAGAATCAAAGGATTCTTGCATAATTCATGATGCAATGAGGCTATCTAATTTCAACTTTCCTGAAATTCCTCAATTTGGTCATGACAGCTGGCCACAACCTCAAATCAGAAGGCACCTAAGGAGTGACTGTTTATGACAACCCACTCCCATTCGTTGATTGTGTACCAAGATACCATTATGTCCTTTAATAGCATGTGCAAATGTTTGATGAGATAAATAATTTATTTAGTGCAGCAAGAGTAAATGGTTAACATACCTATGCGACCAATTCTCATTCCAGAACGGGCAAGAGCACGAAGAGCAGACTGGGCACCTGGTCCAGGTGTTTTTGTCTTGTTACCACCAGTTGCACGGAGCTTGATGTGAAGTGCAGTAATGCCAAGTTCCTGAAATGCACAACATTGAAAATCACAAAGTGATCAGATACACAACAGCTCTGGCCAACTACAAAAAAAGTAAACAGAATATTACCGAACGTAAATATATGGTTAGAGAAAGCAAAAATAGAAAACACACACTACATATCTAAGTAATTTAACAAATTCATTTGGTGTTGAACAAAGTCCAAAAAGAAGAAAAGAAAGTAAAAACTAAAAACACAATTTGAGAGAGAAAAAAACCTTGCATCTCTGGGCAACATCCTGAGCAGCAAGCATGGCAGCATAAGGGGATGACTCATCCCTATCAGCTTTCACCTTCATCCCACCTGTTTCCAGAAAATCAGGTTTACATGAGATGGCACTAAATCTATCTCAAAATATATGTTATTGAAAACAAACAACCAAAAGTGAGACATAATAAAATCCACACCAACTCTCAAAAATATGAGGAATCGTCCCCTAATATATGCATATTATGTTAAATTTATCTAAAAGATGGTCAAGCATTGTGTAGTGATAGTAGCCATAATAATTTAAATTAAATCATTACGAATAACTTGACATACAATGCCTCAAAGATAATAATGGTGCAACTAAGAAACAACATATACATGTACATGAGCAGAAGAGGCAAACTGTTCTATAGAAACAGTAATTTTCAGAGATATTAATGGCCCTCCTTCAATAGACAAAAATAAAAAAAATTCCAAAACAAAAGCATAAGCAAATGAAGATAATCCTTACCAGTGATGCGAACCATTGTTTCCCTTCCAGATAGATCGGTCACATGCTACAATTCAAACAATAATTAATTATAATCGGCCACAAAAAATTATACTACAATTGTTGATAGTCTCTACTGAATACTTACGATAAATGTGTCATTGAACGAAGCAAAAATGTGAGCTACGCCAAAAACATGCTCTCCTTCCCTGACAGTAGGTCCAAGAGTCACGGTCTCTTCCTTGGGCTCCCTAACCTTCCTCCTCGACTATGGGAAACCATAAAATTTAGAATCAATAAATCTAGTATAGTGCAAAACTAAACAAATAAGTCTAGTTGTTCAATGTTGGTGTTATATCATCCATATTACAATAATGTGCCAAAACTATAGTGCATCACATACTCTGGAACAATAGAAAACAAACAAATAGTTCAAAGTTCTAACAAAAAAGTAGACAAATATGGTGTAATTTCAGTTTAGATCATCTATTTCAAAATAAAATACCAAAATTATAGCACAAATAATGCTCTAGTAAAATAAAATACCAAAATGATTGTGCAGTTTTCTAAACAAGTCATGAGCATCTATATAGCTGAAATGAAGAAAAATACACCAAATTTTAAATGTCATCATGCTCTAGAACAATCTATATTACAAGTACATGTACTATATGACTGGTACTACAGCACTTACAGTTTATATTATCCAAATGAAGAATATGTACTACAAGATATACTAAAAATTCATAATAAGTAGCAAAATCAAATGTAGTGGACTTTGACTCGAGAAAATAGTTGTGCATATTTCTTAACAAATCCTCAGCATTTATACAGCTTCAATTCAGATTAAAACAAATAAACACCAAAATTTAAATAAATTGGAACACAACAAAGCCATCAGATAGCTAAATCAATGGTAAGAATATTGAATCGAGCAAATATTTGTGCACAAGCAAGCACCAATACACCACAATTTCGATAAAATTGCAAACACTGCGAGCAATCAAATTAGCACTTCAAGTTACAGCTCAACATCTTGAGCTAATCAAAACTCATTAATGTGAAAATGGACATATTCTAAGAGAACGAAGCAGTTTCTAGATCTGAAACTGAGACGATGAGAAGCTACAAATCAAGAGAAAATTCAGGCAGAGACGCATGAATCGGAGAAGAGGAAGCTGATAGGGACTGAGAAAATTACGTACCATGGCTTCGAATCGACGACGAGAGCTACGAGAGGTGTTGGTATGGAGGAGGCGCGAAAGCTTTCCGTCGAACAGAGAAAACCCTAGAGAAGAGAGACGCGAAAGCGAGACTCTGGTTCGATTTATATGAGAGGTCGTTAGGGTTTAACGATGATGGGGAAGGGTTGTAATTTACTGAAATGCCCTTCTAGTTTCTCTTTATCTAATTTCAAGCCCTTGTTGTTTTACGAATCTTATGCTCACTCTCTTCTTCTGAAGATAATTTAGTTAATGGTGAACACTATTTAGTTTATTTGTAATTTTTTTAAAGAAAGAAAAACACTTATTTCAGGACGGAGAAGGTGTAAGTCGGGTCTAGACTAGAGATGTTAATTTGAAATGTGACATGTTACTCTACGTGAACGCAACATATTCATAATGATGTTGCGTTTGCGTTAAACTTGTAAAACACGCATAACAAGTATGATGACATGATTACGGTTAAAATAGATGTCGATGCCATTAATCCCTTGAGTTGGGTAGCGGATTTGAAATTGGTCAAAGTTTGTTGTGGAGTCAAATTCGCTTAAAGTCATTAAATGCCTTTGTTGTGTTAGTGCCGGTTATTTTAGCTCTAGCGGCTCAAGTAGGCAGCGTGAAGTTTGTGTTTCATAGGAAATACACGAATTGAGTGACTCAAGGTCTATGTGTTTTGTGTATGACCTTGTAGGTTTGGCCGTAGGTTAGATATATGCGCCCTCCCGGAGATTGAGAACATATAGTTCGTCAAAACTAAAACAGTGGAACTATATAATTAGATCAACATCAATTGTATCTCATCTCTCGTTCAAGTAAAGTCTGCATATATACGACATTCAACATGATTATTGAATATGTCGTCCTAATTATGAATATGTGAACAAAAATATTGAATGTGCGTCGTGTTAGCGTTGATTTATACAACACATATTTAGTTTATCACACGACACGTTTACAGTACTGTTAACTAATCCATTCTCTTTTATCAAATAAAAAAAAAAAACTTTAGAAACAGTTGAATAAGTTAGATTAATTTGTTGTGTTATGACGCACACGACATGCACAACACGCACACTTAATAATATAACTCTAAATTAATCTTAATAACGTGTTGACAAGTGTCAGTGCCAAATGTGCTCATTCTATCGTGCAAAATGCGTCGTGTCGTGTCAGTGGCAATCGTGTCAACACGGCCCATTTGAATACCGTGTAAAACATGTCATGTCAATGTCGCGTTCATCCTTTCAACACAATTGCTATGTGTCTCGTGCAACACACAATCAATCTTCCAGGACCGCGACACACACAATTCTAGTAGAAATCGAAACGGTAGAACAACAGATAATCTCTCTCTCATATATAAAAATCAGAAACCGATAGTACTGTATACCAAGAGCAAAATACACGATCGTAACTATAAACAACAATGATAGTTATAATCCAATATTATCTATATAGATTCATTATGCAATTACTTAAACAACTTCATCAAAGGCAAAATTAGATGAACTGCAAAGGATAACATGAGTAGTCGTACTTGAATTTTGCTATGATATCTAATTTGATACAAGAAACTTATAAGAAAATAAAATTTTCGTACAATTTTGAAGTTCATGCATCAAATGAGTATAAGCGGGAAGTTCATGAACTAAAATGACTTCCGTGTACCAAAATAGGATTCAGACTATTATTCCTGACAATAATTTAACTGTAAATGAGATTTTCACCTCGTATGGCTCAGCTTTCAAGGCCCGACTTACCTATACGTAAAATATGGCACTGTACATGTGTAGATTGATATTCGATATTGAAACAAATGAGTGAATAGAATTCACCTAGTTCAATGGCAAGGGAAGGAAAATTCGCCTTCGGGTTATGCAGAAATGAGACCCACGTAGCCAGCAAACAAAGCCAACACGGATGATATGAGATATGCTCCGGCAACAATAATTGGTTCCTTGAGCCCACAAAGCTCAAGGTGATGATGAAATGGTGTCATCCGAAATAAGCGGCGGCCAGATCCCGACAAGCGTTTTGTCGTCTTGAAGTACGAAACCTATGGCACGAGTTGGTACCAGAAAAAAATAAAATGCATGTCACAATTTTTAGTATTAGTGCAAGAAAGCCCGTGCAAAATTTGGGTATAATAGCAAGTAGTTAACTAAAAACTTCTTAACAAAAAAAAAAAAAAAAAAAAAAAAAAACTAAAAACCGACCATTGAATGCCATTGTGGGATCACAGGAGGGTCACAACACGAGATTCCCATCATTGTGGGGTAAAGTTAGCAAATTGAACCCAAATCCGCACACCCAGAATCCAGCCCATATATTTGGGTGTTGGGTTTGCCATGCAAAATATGCAGGTTGGGTTGAGCAACCTGCACCCAACCAACACATTTTCCATTACAAACCCACCAACAACCCGTCCCAACCCACACATCTGGTGGGTTGGTTTAGTTCTTTATTCAACCCGAAACCAGAGTTGTCATGCTCTATTGTGATGGACTAGAGAGAGAGAGAAGCATTCATGATTTCATGTACAAAGTCTTCTTCCTATTTTTGCATAGGAATTGTTTCCCTAACTCAAATATGTGGAAAAGCGAAGTTATCTTTATGACCAAAAAGTTCAATGCGTACCTGTAAAATGACGGATAATACTTCCCAAACAAAAACTCCAGAAGCAATGAATAGAGGAAAAAACATTCCGGTGCAAGCAGCCATTGCAGCTAGTGCACCTCCAAGTGCCAAAGAACCTGTGTCTCCCATAAATACAGATGCTTTATACCGGTTGTGCAACAGAAAACCAACACAGCTTCCGGCCATCGATGATCCAAATAAAGCAAGATCTATTTAGAAATTTAAAAAAAGAAAAAAGAAAGGAAGAAAGGAAGTTAGTACCGAAGATGTACTAGCCCATATAGTGACAAAACTTGAATGGTAAATTTTAAAAAATCAAAGACATGACACGTTAAGAATACGCTAATTCTAGTATGTATTTGTTATTAGTGCTCATAATTTTCTATAAAGTCATGCATAGTAAACAGTATTTGAAGACATCGCTGAAAATGCAGAAAGATAGCGATCAATCATTTCTATGTGTGTGTGTGAGCAGACAAATGGGAATTCTGTGTACATTCTTTCACGTGTTCTAAAGTTATATTTTATCATGCTCATAAGTCATAAACAAGTTTTAGGCTGTTGGACATGTGTTCAAACAATTCATTTTCAGAAGAAAAAAACAGGGGACACGTATGATGTCGGAGACGAGTCCAATTTTAAAAAAATATTTAAAAATTGGACACGTAAAATCAAGTGTCCGCCGCGTATTTAAAGAGTGTCGGTCCATTATAGTTTGTTTACACAGCTGTGTGTAAGCATGTGTGTGTGTGTGTGTTCACCAACCTATGCTAAATATCAAAATAAACCTGAAATGGCGCACTAGTATGTTCTAGTATCTGCTGTGTTCTATTCCAATACATTAAGTCAACCAAAACAGAATTGTCTACGACCAGTCTAGCACCAAACATCAAAGCAATTGATTATATGTGACTACACACACACACACAGCTTTAATCATTTCAGATAAGTGACTCATATTGACCTGGACATATTGGAAGCACTGCAATTGACATTCCGACAAACGCCAAAGCGGCTGTCCCTCCAGCAAGCCCATCAAGACCATCCGTTAAATTAACACCATTTCCCATGGAAACAAAACAAAATGTTGTCAAGAGGTGATAACATTTTCCCAGGCACACTAGACCAAGCGGTGCAGGAAAAGGAATCAACAGTTTCCTATATTACACAAACAAAACAAAACAAAACAATGAAATTAGTGACAATAGTAGATAGTTGAGACAGCTACTGCATCAGTGTTCATACAGATCATTGTATTTGGCCATATAGATTGCTCTACATCGATGTGTAAAGCAAGCAACTATGAAATTCTTCTTTCCCATAACAAGTTGTGAAACTTAAAAAGAATGGGTGCAAAGGATAATAGGAATGCTTCTAATATCAATGAATGTGCGTTAGACAATCTATAACAAGAAAAAGGTTAGTGCCCAATCCCGGTAGGCAGTTATGGTCTCTAGAGCTTCGCTAAATTACCAAATAAACACATATGACTACCATTGTTATTTGATTGAATATGACACATACAATCCAATATAATGCCAAATTAACTACTCGCTATAATATAGATTCATTCATCCAAGTGAAGTTCCAATTTCGAAATGAAATGATTTTACTACTCTTTTCAAAATTTTAAGTTCAAAAGAATTATCAGTTATGGTTTTTAGTTTTTACCATCTATTTTCTTGACAGGTTGAAATTTTAAAGAAGATTATTTAACATAAAGCAGATGCTTTAGACATAATTAACCATTGGATTTTTTTAAACCCAAATAGTGATCTACTATTGAAAAATCCAGAGTCTCTCTGAATAATTTCATCACTGGAATAGATATGTGAGTTACCCTCAGATAAATGTTGATCAGATTATAGTCAAGAAACTATACATGCCATACGGAGATGATACGCTCATGTTATCCAACCAAAATGAAAAGCAGGTCCCAACAGCAACCTGTAAGTATAAGAACTTGTATCACTTGCAACGTGGGTAACATCTAACAACTACTCTCAAGTAAAAGCGAAGTTAAAACTTCACATAAATTGGAGATTACAATAGAAAAATGTTCCATTTTGGTCTCCAAACTATTCATTTTGTACCAAATTGGTATCAATTTGATTTTTGTTCTAATTTGGTCCCTAACTATGTTATTTTGTTTTGCATTCATCCAATCTACAATGGCGCTGTCAAATTAGACTGACTTACCATTTAAAAAAAATCAAGATTTTTTGTTGTTGATGGGGCAACCACATGACAGTTGTTAAGTTAGCTAAATTTACAAATGAGACCATTTTGGATCAAAATTGACGTTTTTGTTCTAAATTGATCCAGTAAATTTAGCTAACTTAAGCATCACGTGGTCACCACGTTAACAAAAATAATCCAGAAACATTGACAGATCAGCATAATTTTACAGCACCGGTACATATTGAACCAAATTGAAACAAAGCAGAATGATTTAAGACCAAATTGAAATGCAATAAATAGTTTGGGGACCAAAATGGAACAATTTTTATTACAATAAAAGTATTCTTACCTCCAAAAGAATTTTTAACCAGCCAGGTAAACCATGGTTTTGACTCTTGATAATGCTCAAGACGTCATCGGCCAACCCAATGGCAGAAAATGCTATTGTTACTGCTGCTGCAACGGAAACTTCAATAGAAGAAACGCCAGCAATGAATATTGCAACAACTACACCTATTGGTACAAAGAACAATCCACCCATTGTTGGGGTGCTCTTTTTTGAGGAATGACGAGCAGGTCCTTCTTTCCTGATCATCTGATGAATCTTCAAAGTATCAAGTAATGGGATGCAAACGTAGCCTGCACAAGTGACCAAAAGTGCTGATGCAAAGAAGGGGCGGGACAAGAACAATGTCGGTAAAGGTAGTCTGACTATGCGCCACGCACACCAATCAACATAGGAAATGAGCAACACCAAGAAGGTTATCAATCCCATATTGATTAAAACCCCATATTTTATCCTGCTACATAAAATAAAAAACTTTACTAAACTATTATCTAAAATGAGAATATCCAAATTTTCAATACGACAAAAATAAATTATCACTAGAGCAAAAATAGAATAACCAATCAACATTTCCAGTAAAAAACCATGCCCTATCTATAGCAAGTTGGTTCTATCAAGGTATGAGATCGCTTACAAGTTACAACTTTCTAAATAGCTTCCATACACAGTAAACAAGGAGAGAATATGCAAGTTTCTAGATACACTTCAACATTTTGCTTTCCTATGTTGCACCAATACCGACAAATGGCACGATTTGTGAAGCAATTCGAACACGTGATTCACCATTAAAAAAAAGCATATGACACAATATGTTACAACACGGGTTTCAGCCAACATACTTCTAGCCAATTTACACTATAAAAGTATAACGAGTTATTTTTATTTTCAAATGCAAGAATATAAGTACCAAGACCTTAATGAGAGAACAATCTTGTCAAATAGCAACTATGAAAATAAATGTAAATAAGGAATTCAAGTAACTGGGGTACTTGCCTGCGTTTTTTCTGCCCTCTACCAATTGTTGCAAGCTGGTTGGCAGCAACTGTGATGGCCTCATTGGTAGACACACGAATAGATGGCAAATCAACATCGGTAATTGGAGTTAACACAATATCTCCATCACTGTCTTCGCCATCACTAAAGGAAAGTGCGTATCCATTAGATACCTCATTGTCATCCCAGTTATCCAAGGACATATCACCACCAGGATCCTATGTAAGAAAGAAAAATTAAATGAAGGTACCAAATGCAACACATAATGACAGAGCCATTTAAATACAACAATCATGTAAGCAAGACCACGCTGATAATGACAACAGACAAATATCAAGAAATTCAGTATGACATAGCACAGTTTCATTTCATGGATATCCAGCTTCTCAACTTTGAGAGTTTATGTATTGAGACTAATAAAAGCAAAAGTTGCATCAATTTAAACATAGCTTAGTTAACATTTCTGCTTCTGAAAATCTACTACAAACCCGTTTACAAAATAATGCAGAGCAGCAAAGTCTTGAAATTTCAAAATGGTAACAAATAAATAATGATACAAATTACAAAATTTATTACTCTAGCATAAATTACCTCATCAGCAGCCCTATATTGGATGAAACTGCGCCGGTAACGGCATCCAAGCCTTCGGGAATTTGTTCCATTTAACTACATAACAAAACCAAAATAAACACTGGATAGCAGAATATATGAACAAGCTTTTGAGCATCAAATAATTAATCAACCGATTATGCAATCCTAAATTAGAGTACATTTCGCTTAATTCTGGTTTTGCAAACAACAAATTGCTAATCAAGATAATTGAAAATTGCTAATCAAGCTCATTGAACTAAAAAATATTAGTTTCAAATAACTATGTAACAAAACAAGTGCAAAAAGTTGGATAGCAGAATATATGAAAAAGCTCGCAAGCCTCAAATAATTAACAAACCGAATACACAATACTAAGGTAGAATATAGATTAGACAAACTAATTGTTTTGTTAGCAACAAACTTATTATCAAAATTATTGAGAGAGGGAAAAAAAAAAAAATCAAGCTCCTGGAGCTACAAATATATACAGTCATAGAGTAGCAGAATAATCAAGCGATTACACGATTTTAAAATAGAACAGTTTTCACAAAATAATTGTTGTGTTAATACTTACCAAACTGCTCATCAATTAAAAGCTAACAAAATTCAAGTTCATTGAGCTCAAAAAATGCTTCATTCATCATCTCATCTCAAAATCACTTTTAAAATCAATCTACTTGAGCTCCAAATATATACATTGAGTAGCATAATGACCAACCTATTACGCAATTTTGAAGTAGAGCAACTTACACAAAATAATTGCTGTGTTTAAAACAATCTGCTCATCAAACTGTCAATAGAATTACTAACAGAATCAAGCTCAATGAGCTGACTATAAAAAAACACAGAAAACTCCGATTCATTTTGACATTTTCCAATGGAGTATATGAGCAACCAAACGGAAATTAAGATTAAAAAAAGCATCCAGAGACAAAAATACCTTGAAATCACAATGAGAGCGAGCAATGCAACTGTGAGAACAAGAACGTGGACCAAATTCAACAGATGGAGCACTTGTGGAGGTGAGAGAAGCTCGTTGAGGTTGCAGAGGAGAGAAGTACCGAATATCCAGAGAACAGCAAGCATGAGATCGCATGACTGCGACCTCTACGAAGAAGAAGGTAATGAAAATGAGAGTTGAGAAGCTCCTTCAGCTTATATGCTATACATTGAGTAGCAGAATAATCAGCCGAAAAATATCGACAGAAACTAACAAAATTCAAGCTCACTGAGCTAAACAGAAGAAAACAAACTGCTAACTCGTCTCACCATCATTTTTTCCCAACAAACTAGCACAGAAAACTCAGATTCATTTTGATATTTTCCAAAGGAGTTTCCGAGCAACCAAAAGGAAACTAAGAGTGATAAAAAACCATCACGAGACAAAAATACATTGAGACCAAAACGAGAGCGAGCAGTACTGCGTTCCATACGAAGAAGTTCATGGAAGTTCCTTCAGCTTAAATGATTCGCTGAATTAAGTACAGATATAGACATTGAGTAGCAGAATAATCAGACGATTACGTAACACTTTTAGAATTCAAAACAAAATGCTCATCAAATTTCTGACAAAAAACTAACCAAATTAAAGCTCATCAAGCTAAAAAGCGCTAAACTCATCTCACTGTTACTTTTTTCCACCAAAAAACACAGAAAAACTCCATTCATTTTGACATTTTCAACTGGAGGTACCGAGCAACCAAACCGAAATTAAGAACGAAACTAGATCATCTAGAGACAAAAATACCTCGAAATCACAACGAGAGCGAGCAATGCAACCGCGAGAACGAGACGACGGTCCAAATTTTTTAGAAGCTCCTTCAGCTTAAACGCTACACATTGAGTAGCAGAATAATCAGCCGACTACACTATAATTTTTGTATTAACAACAAAATATCGACAGAAACTAACAAAACTCAAGCTCACTGAGTTGAACAGAAGAAAACAAACTGCTCAACTCATCTCACTGTCATTTCCTCCCAACAAACTAGCACAGAAAACTCCTATTCATTTCGACATTATCCAAAGGAGTTTCCGAGGAACCAAAACTGAAACTAAGAGTGAAAAAAACACCATCATGAGACAAAAATACATTGAAACCAAAACGAGAGCGAGCAGTGCTGCGTTCTATACGAAGAAGTTCATGCCTTCATGGAAGTTCCTTCAGCTTAAATGATTCGCTGAATTAAGTAGCAGAATAATCAGCCTATTACGCAACACTTTTGTATTAAAAGCAAACTGCTCATCAAATTACTGACATAAAACTAACCAAATTCAAGCTCATCAAGCTAAAAAAATATGCTCAACTCATCAAATTTCCACCAAAAAACACAGAAACACTCCATTCATTTTGACATTTTCCACTGGAGTTTCCGAGCAACCAAACGGAATTAAGAACGAAACTAGATCATCCAGACACACAAATACCTTGAAATCACAGCGAGAGCGAGCAATGCAACCGCGAGAACGAGACGACGGTCCAAATTCAACGGACGGAGCACCTGTGGAGGCGAGAGAAGCAGCGAAGATCCAGAGAGCAACGAGATCTTGAGAGGTTTGGGTTTGGTGAGAAGGCAGTGAAATGGAGGAGACCGAAACGGAAATTGCAGGGACGATACGCATATATTGGACTGTTTTTGTTTTTGAGCTTTGAAATTCTCGGAGAACTGTGCTCGTCGCTATGAGTAAAACGTCGTCGTCATGAGCATACTCGACTGCTTTTGTTCTTGAGCTTTGAAATTCTAGGAGGTTGAACGGCGTCGTTTGGCGTAGCGAGAAGTTGACGTTTTGTACATACTTGGGAGCTCCGTCAGGGACCTGTCTAGTTGAAGTTGATGACTCTTTACTTGCTTTAATGGCAATAATTTTCTGTTGCATTATTTAAGTGTAGAGTTATTAAGCAAAGTAAATCTAGTTATAACTTATAACAAATATAATTTATTGTGTTGAATGATTTTGTCAACTTTGTATTGACATTTTTTGTTTGGAAAAATGTTCATTTTGGTCATTGTAATATCACTTCGTGTCAGTTTAGTCATTAACTTTTAAAACGTGTCAAAATAGACCATATTAAAGTTTGACAGTGCAATCAGAATCCAGACGTTATGAAAACCTTGCGACGGCAGGACATTCCGTTAAAACGTGAGACAGCCACGTCAACCGCCTCCACGCTCCTTACTGGACATGTCGGTTCCAAGTAAGCAAAGAAGAAAATGAAAAATAAAAAAAATTTAACAAAATGTCCTGCCGTCGCATGGTTTTCCGCATGGAGGTCTACTGTACAGCGTAACTCGCAATTAAGTCCTAAAGGGAAAGGAAACCAAAATGTCTGTACATGTTCAAACAGCAACACCGAGAAGCTCACTGTGTTTTACACTAACTGTTCGTAGGCCAACTGCAACAAACAGAAATGAAACTAGAGGAAAATTATAAAAACCTAAGCATGTTCGGGCGTCAACTACCTGTTTCGATAATAAGAATAATATATAAAACATAAGATACGTGGGCATCTTAGGCCATGGTGATCGGATCATTTGCTAACTTTGTTCCGAGACCAGAGGCCTACCACGTCCCATTGTGAATCCCCGTGTTCCATCAGGCATTCTTGGTCCAGGAGGTGGCTTATGGTGTTCAACGCTGTGGGTGGGTAAAGAGGTTCCATGGCCTGAAATTAAGTTTGAGAATAAATAGTACCTTGGTCAGGACTTGGAATATTCGTAAACGAAAAGAAATAAAACAATGAATCACTGGATTGTCGAGATATACCTAGCCCGTGGGCACATTTTGTCCCCTGTGCCCATTTTTCTCCCTCAATGGATGATCCCCGCCCTAAAAGAGGAAGAAGGTTAAATATGTCATTGCGAGAATTCAAGTAGCTTTAAGTTACACTCTGCATCTCAAAATGAGTGTCGTGTATTTTTTTTCTGGAAAAATTAAGCAGGAGTTGGTGTTGGGACATTTCCCCATATAGCACTATGTGCATTTGGTGTAACAAAGTCGAAAGATTTTAAGCTCTAACTTATTAAATGAAAATTATTGGTAATTCATACACTACACAACTAACTTCTTAAAAAGGAGACATGACACTCATTTTGGGGACAGGACAATAAAAGTATGTGTGGCTAGGTGTGGTTTACCTACCCGACCTGAAAAGTTAACAAGATCTATATTATATGACAAACCTGCAAAAATGCAGGTCGGATTTTGGGATCTCGCGGGTTTGGGTCCAAATTGTTAGCTCGAGGAGGATAGCATGACAACATTATATTCAATCATGTGATTTGAGGCAAGTGGTCCTCATAAATTTGGTTCATAATCTCCAAGTAAAGGGATAGCAGACTTCTACTCACTGATATATATTGAATAATAAAAATAAACTTAGCTACCTCTTCATCGGGTGTGTCGACATGATGCTCGATGTTATGATTTTCCAGCTCGTCTCCTCCGGCTTGTTCAGATGATGGACCATTAGACCCAACACCATTCTTATCGGAATCATGCCCCTTCCAGGCTGGTCTTTGCCGGACATACTTTCCCTGAACCACACAAAGTCAATTGACATCCTAAATCCCGAAAGAAAGAATCATGAACTGAACTAATTACCACTCGACTGAGAAGCTTGACACGCATTCCATTTCTCCAGTCCTGCTCGTTATTTAGAGTATATGCCTGTGTCGTTCAAAAGAAAAACACCTTGTTCTTATTGTCTTTTATCCATAAAAAAATCTAACACATGATTATAATAATTAAGAAATAGATACTCATTCGTACTCACAGCTTTCTCAGCAGCCTGTACAGTTTCATACTCCACAAGAGCATATAACTACAACAAAAATGAAGACAAATGAATAGTGTTTCCCAATACCATCAATACAAGCATGATCAAATCTTAAAACGGCTTCTTTAACAGTGTCAGTTATTCACTGTCCTTTAAGGGTTAGTCTAAATTTGGGATCCCAAAACACATCTTTTATGAGCACATAATTTTTTATGTTGGGCTCAAGCAAAGGACCCTATCAGACAATATGCAGTCTACAAACAAACTTATGATACAATAGAACAAGTCACATTAGAATCCTTTGAGGTTGTCCAGGCCAGAACATCCCAACATATACACAAAGAATTGTTCTATTGTGGGTTCATGTAGATCTGGCAATTTGTACATACATGCTGTGCTCGTACCATGCTGAAGGTTGACCGGGTGTTCCACGACACGACATGAACATGAAATGTTTAGTAATAGTGTTGAACGATTGAAGTATTGAACACAAACATGACACGTTTGTAAACATAATACACAAACATGGCATGTTTAATGCAATAACTAAATGGGTTGTGTTAACACGATGCAACCAAAAAAAAAAACATGATGCAACCCAACGCATTCTGGACAATAGAACCAACACGTTCGGCACGACACGACCCAACACGTTAAGCACATTATAAGAATTGATTTACAATTATAACCTTTTGTGTGTGCGTCGTGTGCATCACAACATAACTAATTAATCGTGAATGAGCGCTTTGATAGCCCAACACGAACTCGATACAATTATAAAATGTGTGAGCCCAAACACGCTAATTTTGTGTCATGTTTCGTGTTACGACACAAAGTGTCAGCTTTAGGTTCAGGTCGCATAAAATGGACACTTATAATTTTTTGGTCAGATTGGGTCGGGTTTGGCGATTGACAGCTCTAGATCTAGAGTGTGTAAATGAGAAACAGTTGGCAAGTAAATAAAGTACGCAATATTAAATGGCTTCAAATTAGACATGATCACATTTGGTTCCATACCTTACCACTGACCATCATTTCCGCCTTGCTGCCTTTCTTTGACTCTTCAGCAGCATTTGGATCATGAAAGCAGATATTCTTTATACTAAATTTTTTAAAGAACCCAAAATCATTAATTTAAAGAAATCATCAATCAATGACAAAGAGAGTGAAATAAACAGACTAATAAAAACATACTTTCCAGCTTTGCCAAATATTCGCTGTATGTTCTCTTCTGAATGATCCTCTGGTAAATTCTCCACCAAAACCGTGCATAACTAGGAACCACAAATTAAATGCCCATTAAGTATCAAGAATAACATAATGTTGAATCAATCAAATTCCTTTAAGCGAATACCTTTGGATCCTTAACCTCAGTCAACGGAAGAGGATTAACCCGCTTCACCTTCTTCCCATTCGAACTTACGACCTGTATTTGCCAGGAAAAAACAATCATATTTATGATTTACGGCTTAAACCACATTAAGGAATGGAAAATCACTACTATTTAGTAGGAAAAAACAGCTTACAAGCATGGAAGACTCCTTTACTGCAGCCACTATAACTGAATGGTCTCGAGTGAGTTTTTTCATCTTTCGGAAGGAAGCGATAATCCCAACTGGAACTGCAAGTACAAATTTGCTATGAACTCTAGAGATATTCAATAAGAAAATCGAATCTAAATATATTTATATGATAACAAATGAAAATGGTAAGCTCTTACAGAAAGTCTGCTGATATCAAATAAAAAAGGCAGAAGGCATTGCTTAGCTAACATTTGGTGAAAAAAGGTAAATAAAGAAAGAAGCCTGAAGCTAACTTAAACTGAATTATATTTTTGGTATTTTTGTACAGGTCAACAGTCAATCTGCTCTTACAAGAACGTTGTAACTTTCACATGTATATGGTCATGCTATTTCAGAACACTCAAGTACATATACAAATGGAACAGAATGCATATGGCACTCTAATGGGGTCAGATAAACATTACAGTAAGTCATGCCCTGCTAAAACAATAAGAATTTCAGTAAAAAAGGGAAGAGCATATGTCTGCATGAGGACTAATGATGCCATCCAAGAAATATGAATAGTTAAAGAATCAGTCAGAAGACAATTGTAGTCATTCAGACCAGTCCAAGAGGCTCGGCACCTCTCAAATTAGCTGCACTTGGAAAAATCCAGCCTAGGCTACATGTCTTAAGCACCTGCTTTATTTACTTACTCTCTGTTGTTGTCTAACTAGCTATGACAAATACCTTGAACATGATCTACCATGATTTGGCATTTTTTATTTTCAAAAATGCATAATGAAAAGGTATGAAGTCACAAATACTAGCTTTTGAAATAATTGGAAAAGGGTCGTGCAACATACATTTCTAATAAGATATTGCCAAAGTATAAAGATAATGATTAATACATTTTGGATTCATATGCAAAGTATTTATAGAAGTACTATTGTTGATAAAGTCTAAGTTGCAAACTTGCCAACCAATAAACTGTTTTGGCTTCCGCAGCCAACTTTGTGGATATCAATCAACAGACAAACAGGGGTTTAATACTTTCTGCATTTTCATTATCATGAAAATTGAAACATAGTATGTTATCTTAGGCTCCACTCAAAATTACTATCCACTATCGGCTGGATAATCTATAAAGGTCTGATGAAGGGATGATTTAAGATGACATTGCACAAGGTAAGGAAGAAAAAAACTCTAGGTTCTTCTCTATTAATATGATCACATACGGCAACAAAACTAAAGGATCATTGTTCACTTAAGGTACAAAGCATCAAAAAGTTTTTAAAAACTGAAAACATAGCCTCTCACAATGTTAAGGATATATGCTATTAAATCGAACACTTACCAAATCCTCCCTTGTTGTTTTTAATCAAACTCAGCATATACTTGTCTGTAGGCAAGTTCTCATCACTGAAATAATACTCAACCTGCATAACAAACAAGGAATTAACAATAGTCTGTAAAGGAGATTCCATAAACTACATTCAAACCTTAAATTTATTCCTTCTAGTTGCAAAATAAGTCAAATTCAACTAAAAATAATCCACATGAAAGCCTAGCCAGAGAAGTGAATGTTCATAGTTCAGGTACAGTGGTACACAATTCTGATTGATTTAAATTTCCTATCTTCTCCATAGTTTCCAAACAGTTCTCATTGACCATGTGTGAATAAGAAAGCTTCTAGGTTTAAAAATTAAGTCAAATAAAAAAATTGAAACGAAAGCAGAAACCAATGCATATATCACTTGTTCATCTGGGTGAATGTTCCTAATTCAACTAAACAATCCAAATTCAAATTAAGTCCCTACCATTCCCACACTTTCTAAGCATATCTCAGCAACCACGCCAGATCAAAGAGCTTCTACAATCCAAACTTCATTTCCTATCATTCCTCAGCAAGAACATCAGAACATAAAGCTTCTACAGTACAAATTCGACTTAATTTCCTATCATTACAAAGTTTCTAGGCATTCCTCAGCAGCTACACCAGAAGAAAGAGCTTCTACAGTCAAAACTTGACGCATTTTCCTTCATTACCGTAGTTTCTAAGCACCTATCAACAACCAAACCAGAACATAAATCTTCTAAAATCCAAATTCAAATTATTTTCCTAAGATTCCCATAGTTTCTAGGAGTTTCTCAGCAACCATACCAGAACAAAGAGATTCTACAATCCAAAGTTGACTTAATTTCTTATCATTTTCATAGCTTCTAAGCATTTGTCAGCAACCACACCAGAACAAAGAGCCGCTACAATCCAAATTCGACTTAATTTCCTATTGTTCCGAAAATTTCTAAGCATTTCTCAGCAAACACAGCAGCACAAATAGCTTCTACAATCCAAATGTGACTTAATTTTCTATCATTACCATACTTTCTAAGCATTTCTCAGCAACTAAACCTGAACAAAGAGCTTCTACAATCCAAATTTGACTTACTTTCCTATCATTCCTATAGCTTCTCAGCAAGAACATCAGAACAAAGAGCTCCTAAGTTTAAATTTTGAGGCAAGTCAAATACAATAACTTGAACCAAATCATACAGTAATCAACAGACTACCTGTCTCACGATCTTCTTCTTGAGATCATCAACAGAAACAGCGATCTCAGACGCATGATCAGCACCGTCGTCGTCAGACGGCGGCGCGCGAGCCTCTAGTGCAGCATTTTCCGGAGATCCGACAGGTGAGGAATCGGAATCGAGAGGCGGAGATGACGACACCGATTCGGCGTCGGCGGCGATGGCTCCTTGGCCTACTTCCATGGGGAGGAGCAGAGGAGGAGGAGGGCCGAGACGACGGCGACAAACGGTCAAAGCTCGTCTCAGCCTGTTTTCGCTTCTCCTGCTCGCTCTGGATACATGACGTCAGACCCTTTATACTCTGACTTCAAGGATATTTTCGTAATTTCAACTCCTTGTTTAGCTGTTGAGCGGTTGGACCACGCTGATTTCTTAGTTTTCCCGCAATTTTTTTTAGTTTCTTCTTTCAAATTTTTGGTTCCATTAAATATTAAATCACGCAAGAAAATATATTTTGAAATAAGCTTAATTCGTGCATATTATTGAAATTTTGAGTTGAAAATTAAATCCATACGCTATAAGAAAAGTTAGTATTTGATTTATTTTATTTCACTACGATTCAAAATTGACCAAACACTTCTATTTGTCATCCTTACAAATTTGATGATGCTAATATCGAAGAAAATAAAGACGTCGTTATGATCAAATCTTAAGACGGTCACTCATCGTCATTTTTCTTCAATGCATTGGGTCAATATAGGTGTAATTTTAAAGTCGGTCGGGTGAAAAATCGGTTTGAAAATACACAAAATTAACTCAAACGCACATTAGTAGATCACAATATGATAAAACATTTTAATTTCATAGAGCAAAATTTAAGCAACTCACATTTAACATAGGCTTGGGAAGCTTGGTTGAACCAAACCACACACACCCAACACAAACACATGCTATACTAATATATATCCTCCTTAACCAAACAAGTCCTAAACCAAAACCAGGGTCCAAACAAGCCACCAAAGCCCAATCCCGACCCCAAACCGGCTTGAACCGGATGTGAACCAAACCCGAACGTCATCCACCACCGGTCCACACAACGAGCTCATGTCATCGGTCCGGGTATTGTAATACACACTATAAAATGCAATCCGGGTCCGCTCAGCCTTGGCCGTGAAATTCACGTTAGCTGTTTTGAACGTAGAGTTCGAATCGGGCGTGTAATGGATGTTTTGGGCCTGGTCACCGGCGAATGCCATGATCGCAAGCGGTTCCTTGCATTTGTCGCCCGCGTGGCCCAATGAGAACGATAAAGTGTATTGTTTGTCCTCTTTGGTCTCGACCATTTGGGATATGATGCCTTCTTTTCCCGAGAGCAACTCAACCGCCCGTTTACCCTGAGGGACCGAGAAATGGTCCGAGTCAATGTACCGGATGGCCCGGTTCGATTCCACAATCCAACCGGGCAGCGACGACGTTTCTTCGTCGAGGTTCGTGGGAAGCAAAACTCCTAGTGAGATGTTTCTGAACATCCATGGACCTTCCTCAAAATCTCCATTCACCACAGCATTGTCTGCAAAAAATAAATATTTCAACAATTTATGTAACATAATTGTTACTTCAAATCTAACCCTTTTTCATACAAATTGTAAATAAATAAATAAAAAATTAAAACCACCACAAAATGTGGAGATGGGTCTATAATTGGTGGGTCACACACAACTCTATAATTTTCTTTGTTTTTTTTGGGTTAGTGAGCCTTGTTCTTTGAATTTGAAATGTTCCTTGACCTAGTGACACACTATACTATAGTTGGAACCAACTAGGTCCTCAAAATTGGCCCACCGGACCATCATCACACAATATGCCCAAAATCAAGATCAAAAGGTACTGGGCCCACACGTTTACTTGGCCCACCAACCCCCTCCAATCAAATCTAGCCGCTCATGTTCAATATCGGATCAACACATTAACACTCTTACTCACGTACGTGCCAAACAGCGCAACGGATGTTGCACATTAACTATAAAGGGAGACAACAAGAACGAGTCACTAGACTCAAAACAAACCGACCACAATATCAAGTTAAAACTTAAATCAATAACACGAACCCTTTATGGGTTTGATTAACGTCAAGTAGTTTTGGGTCACTCGGATTAGGGTCGGACCATATTTAGTAGGGCTGACAATTCGTGCGTGTCGTGTCATGTTCGTGTTGTGTTGGAGGTTTTTTGTGTGCTGCACAGCCCAACACGAACACGACACGTTAACTAAATGAGTTGTGTTGAAACGACACGAGTAACACGTTTAAGTGAATGAGTGAGAGTTTGTATGTTTAGCACGACACAATATGACACGACCCAACACGAATAAATTGACAAAGATGAATAATAAAAAAAAGATGTTGGATTGCAAATGGTAATATGATATAACATAGGGTCATATTTTAGGTAAAATTACCATTAAATCCTTAATCGTGTCGTGTCGTGTCGTTCGTGCCAATCGTGTCGTGGCACGATTAATTAATCGTGCGTGCGTGTTTTATGGGCTCAATACGAACACGACACGATTGATAATTTTTTGAGCCCAAACACGCTTATTTCGTGTCGTGACCCAAATTGCCAGCTCTAATATTTAGAGTTTCAAGCATGACGTACATTGTATTTTGTGAGTTATCGACCCGACCCAAATTTGCAAGTGAAGAAACCAACCATAACCCAACCTAACCAACTTCAAGATCGGGTTAGCGTACCTTTGGGCTTGTCGGGCGTGAAAAGCTTCTTGATAGCGACGTCATCGATGATGGGCCCACAGGTGGGGTCGTCCTCCATGCCTGGGTTCTTGAAACCCAGACTCACATCGTCCTCTTCGGCCTCAAAAGCCCACGCGTATGGGTCCCACCCCTGGACGTTATACAGTGTCTGCAGGTCTATGGTCTGCGATGCAGGCGCCACGGACACGTTCAGCGACTCCAGCTGCGCGCACGTGCGAGCTGCGCTGAACGTCACCGAGTACGTGGACCCTTTCTCCACCTTCAGATCCTGGCTGATCCCGGCGTCGTTGCCCAATCGCACCGCGTGTGCACCCTGCGGTACGATGAGGATCATCCCACCCTGTTTCTGCCCAGACTCCACCAGCTCTACGGTGCCGTTTGATTTCCAGCTCGGAATCGTGGTGGGCCCCTCCACCACGCCCTCGCTCGAGAACCCTCCTGATGGAGCTGCCTCAAAATCACCGTTCAATACCAATCCTGAAAATAAATAATAATACTGAAATGTCACGTGTATGTCACATGAGAGGCAGCGAAATAATACAAATAAATTTATTTATAAAATAAATATTACTGTAGATTTGAGTTTAGCTGTTAGTGTAGAAAATTGTGTAACTCGCCTAAACAATTCTACTAAACGGGTTGAAGGGCAAAAATGTAATTTTAACATATCATGATAGAATTTTCCATATACTTTAATTGTGTCATGTCGTGTCAACCACCTGTACATGGATTGTACTCACGACGTCCAACTCGTTTAATATCCTAATCGGGTTTTGCTTAACCCGATTGGAAAGACATGGGTTAAAGGCACCGGAAGTACCCAAATTTTGGGCTGAAACCTAATTTGGTACGTAAACTTTAATTGTACCAGACTTAGTACCCAAACTTTGATTTTGAATCCAATTTAGTACCTAC
>JAYMTH010000258.1:0-24096 GCA_036897465.1 Pelargonium australe
TAAATGTCTTAATGACTATATATTACACAAAATTGGAATTCGAGGAGATACACTTTCAAAAAGTATTCGGTCCTACTTACTATAAAAGGAATAAAAGCACCTTCAGGGGTGCCAAAAGTAACAAACTGATCTTCAGGGATGATATGTGTAATATTGCTATCTAAGAGGGATGATATGTGTAATTTTCTCTTTAGATTAAGAATATCGCTCCTCCATCTTTTTTTATTTTTTTTTACCATTTTGAGAGTCTGTTAGAATTTTAGATCGACTACAATTGTTTTTATTTTTCAAAACGTCGATAGTTTATTAGGTTTATATATAGCAAGTTGTGGTTCTATAGTTAACGCAATAATCTTTTGCTTTGATAGCAACTTAAGAAGTTAGAGTTTTCAATCTTCTGCTAAAAAAAGAAGTTAGAGTTTTCAAAGCGACAGTGGCGTAAATTTGCAACGAGTTTTTTAATTGGTGGGTTGCAAGGAAACATGATGTTTGTGGTAATATTGGTGGTTGCAGGGAGGGAGAAGGTGGTGATTCAGTCGGAGCCCTCATATCAACTTTTGAGTTTGTCATTAAATCAGATGATAGATTCAGTGAGGGTGAGGGGCGGTTGGCGGAGTCATTCACGTGATCGTCTTAAGTTCCAAGTGAAATCGTTGTTAGTTGTCCGTGCTCTTTAGACTGAGAGAGAATTCAAGTACATTTGGTTTGATTATTAAGCATGCTTTAGATTAAAGTGAAAACCCAAAATTGTTGTCATTTTGTTTCTATCTTACCGAGCATAACCAAAGAATGAAAAATATCATTGTGACTCATTTCGACAACATTGATTTTTTATTTACAGTCGTGGTTCACACAGTCGAGTTAGCTAAAAAAAAATTTATTCTTAACATGTACAAGACATTATGTGTGAATTTAATGACTGGACATTGAATTGAAAGTCAAACTAACAAAGTCATTGAATGTCAAATATTTTCAAAATAACAAGAATTTTGATTTATTTTTAAATTAGTCGTCATTTCACTGTCACTCATTGCTTATACTCGAGAGAGAGACAAATAGAGAGATCGACAGAAAGAAACCAGAGAGGCACAAATCGAAGACCGATTCTTGAGGCTTTAATTACACAGCAAATAGTAGCAGTTTGTCGGAGAAACAAATGGCGAGGAGACCGGACGAGGAGTACGATTACCTCTTCAAGGTCGTGCTAATCGGCGATTCTGGCGTTGGGAAATCGAACCTGCTCTCCCGATTTACTCGCAACGAGTTCTGTTTAGAGTCCAAATCCACCATTGGCGTTGAATTCGCCACCCGTACTCTCCAAGTAACCACCTTTCTCTCTCTCTCTAACCCCCATTTTGATAATATGTGTGATTGTGGGTTTTTGTTATTTTTATCATGTCGTTTCGGTCATTTGCGATGTTCCTGATTATGGGTTTTGCTGGATTTTGTTTCTTTTCATCAAAGTTGTGGGCTTTCTGGAATTCTGGTTAGATCTGGGATCTGGGTTTGGACTGAGAATTGGATGTGTAATGCTTGTGGATCTGGGCTGTTGAGTGATTCGTGCAATGTTTATTGAAAGATGTAATTGAATTGTGTATTTGTGTTTGGTTGATGGGTTGTTTCAAGATAATTGAAAGCTAAGTTTTGTTGGTGTTCATGCTTGTGCTATGTTGATTGAAAGATGATTGATTTGTGTTTGGTTGGGATTTGGCTAATAATTAAGTGGTAGGAAATTCAAAGTCAAGAAGGTAGATTGGAAGTGTTAGTGAGTAGTGTTTTGATCTCCCATTTTCAATTTTGTGTGCTGTTTACATCATAGTGCTTACCATACTGGTTTGGATTGAACCATTTTTATTGAAATGTCGCGCTAATTATAGTTATGGAATTTTTCATTTAATGTTATACCTTATACGGATTATTTATGAAGCCACTTTAAATTTCACATGATCAACTGGCAACCAGGTCCAATTCCTAAGAATTAGTCGATAGTAAAGATCTAACAATTGATTTGATTGAGCGCAGTTTGTTTATACTGGTGCGGGTTTTTCTTCTGTGATGGCATTCATGGGTTGATTTCAATCCAATTTGTTTATAAGAGGCAAATATGTTATGTGGGAGAGTTCTGTAATTAGGAAAGAAAACTATGGAAAGAATGTCAAAATTGTGAATAAACCATGAGCTTGAACCTGTATTTGAAGATAGCAACGGACAATTAGTTGTACTTCTCCTACAAGAGGAAGTAAGATTAAGGAAAGTTTATAAAAGAAACACAAAAAGAGTTCTGTATATGGGTATGTACTGGGCAGACGTCAGAGTGATTATAACTTTTCCAAGTTTCCCGTATAGAAATGACTGTTTTCTAGTGGTTACCTCATAGATAGATGGCTGATTTTGGTGATTAGGGTTGTTTTTTGTTTTCAAATTTTTTCGTCTTTTTGAACTTGTATGATTCCTGCTCTACTCGACAGGGCAATTAGTTGTACCTCTAGCTTGAACCTGTAATGGAAGATAACAACGGACAATTAGTTGTATCTCTCGTACAAGAGGAAGTAAGATTAAGGAAAGATGGTAATAGAAACCACCAAAGAGTTCCGCATATCGGTTCCGATTGGGTAGAGTGATTCTCATTGTTCCAAGTTTCCCGTATAGAAATGACTTTTTCCTAGTGATTAGATAATTGGCTGATTTTGGTGATTGGGGTTGTTATTTGTTTTTAAATTCTTATGTCTTTTTTAACTTGTATGGTTCCTGCTCTATTCGCAACTCTATGTTGCGTGCCAGGATATGCACGTTTTCCATAAATATTGATGGTGCCATATCAATGAGCTGAGCTCTCAGATTTAGTGAATTAAATATGTTTTGGTACAGTTGGGGTTGTGCTAAGTGTTCTATGCATGGCTAAGAAATACTCGTCATGGTTTAATGGAAAGAGATCGGTTGTCTTCTTTCAGGTTGAGGGGAGAACTGTGAAAGCACAAATATGGGACACAGCTGGACAGGAGCGATACAGAGCCATAACCAGTGCCTACTACAGGGGCGCACTTGGAGCTCTTCTTGTATACGATGTAACAAAACCAACAACATTTGACAACGTGAGCCGGTGGTTGAAGGAGCTGAGAGACCACGCAGACGCCAACATCGTAATCATGCTTATTGGGAACAAGACAGATCTGAAGCATCTCCGTGCAGTTGCCACCGAGGATTCTCAAAGCTATGCTGAGAAGGAAGGGCTGTCCTTCATCGAAACATCTGCTCTTGAAGCCATAAACGTGGAGAAGGCTTTTCAGACAATACTCGGGGAGATATACCGTAAAATCAGCAAGAAGCCGCTGTCTGCAGATGAGCCGGCATCTGCCAACATCAAAGAAGGGAAGACTATCGTAGTTGGAGAATCAGAGGCCAACAACACAAAGAAGCCTTGCTGCTCTTCAAACTAAAGATGACTTATCTACTAAATATGTAAAATCTTATGGTTCCCTCAGATATGTGTCAATTGTTTTGAGCCTTTGGAGCTTCAATTTTTTGTTTTTGTTTTCTGTTCTTGATTCAAATTTGGAACCTTAATTTGTTGTTGTTGGTGATCTCACATGAGCTATATTATAGCTTCTTATGGTTATTTATATGTTGAATTATCTTGAGAAAAGGAATTTAATGCAGATTTCAGAATGAATGGTTCAAACAGCTATTTTGACTTGCACAATTTGTGGCCTTGATTGAGACTAAATTGAACACCTATACTCCAAAATTATGTCTCTTTTGCATCGATTTTTTTTTTTCCCTCGACATATAGCCTTTCTCTAAATCGTTGTGTCGGTCATAATTAACAACCTGTTAGTTTTATCGCTTTCAAGTCAATTTCCAAAATTACTCATTCGTATTATCATTTAGTTCATGGTTATCATATTTCTGAGATAGAGATCACAAGGGAATATTAACAAGTTACTGAAATTCCATTTGATGGTAAAAAGTTTTACAGCCTTACAGCTTTAGAGCAGAAATATAAGATACAATAGTTACAGTTAACCACAACAGTTGCTGTTCTGTTCGATTGGCTGACCCTTCATTCGAACAGCTTCTGTTGACTTGTTGTCTGTTGGTTGGCTTCCCATCCTGCAAAGCAAAAGGCGATTCAAATAATTATAATGAGAAACTAAAGCAATGAAAGAAAGTATCAGATCATTGAGAGCAATAAAAACAATCTAGTCGAAAATTTGGCAAAAGATTGTAAAATGTCTTGAGAGAATGGAAAGCAGAAAAGGGTTGTTAATGGTGGTTTTACTTGTTCTTGATCTCACTAGCCATGGTCAAGAAAGCTTGCTCCACATTGATCGAGTCCTTGGCACTTGTCTCGAGGAAAGGGATCCCGAGCTCATCTGCAAATGCCTGTTGTTCATTTCACAATGGAGTCGAGTTAGAATTAAATCAAGAAATGAATTCTGAATTTTAAATGAAAGAAGAAGCCATGCACTGTAAGCATATTGATGTTTCATAAACCTCCTACTGAATATGAGCATTTCGAATTTTGAATCCATACGCCTTCAGTCAAACAAGAAAACATAATTTGGGTTGTAATACAGGTCCTACTACACTGGGTACAAGAATCTGGTGCATGAATGTAAATGTGTTGCATTATCTTTTACGAGGACAATAACTGAGTCCGACCGAACAGTTCAAACCCAGACAATATGGAAGAACCCTGTAGTCCAACCAACACACAGTCAGAAGAAAGAACCAAACTTTAAAGCCTACACATCTGAAGAGGTCATTCATAGCCTGTCGCACGTTCACAAAGTTCTATCCCATATGGTCTTTAAACAGTAACATTTACATCTCTACAACAGTCAATACTCAATAGCATATCTGTTTCAGTAAATGCACACAAAGAGATACACATCTCCATTCCCATGATCAAATTTATATCCTAAACTTCATTTTTATTATCTTGATAAACCAGTAATCATTTACCATCACAGCACAGATAGAACTCATCACGTGTTGGAGCAATAACTGAGCATGACAAATGTTTATTGAGTATGATTGCAATATTTATGATGCAAGCAAAATGTTCCAGTAATTTGCAAAATGATAAGGTATGCAAAAACTTTAGCCTCATTATTTTATGGACGAGTTTGCTTCAATTGTCAGCACACACCACTTTTGCTTGTAAGAACCCAAGTGGAAAACTGGACACTAAATGAAGGATAAGAAGAAGAAGAAAATTTGCTTCTATAGCAGACTAGTAGACTACCTTGGCTGTTTGTGTGTCCACAACCTTGTTCTCAACCAAATCACATTTGTTGCCAACTAAAAGCTTGCATACACTGTCATTTGCATATCTATCAATCTCATTTAACCACTGCTTGACATTGTTGAAGCTCTCCATGTCAGTAACATCATACACGATCTGTTCCCAAATAGATAAAGAAAACCTCAGGCGTTGTACAAGTTCTAAATTATTTATAAAAAAACACACTTTGGATAATAAGATCTCTTAGTGTCACTGACATGGATATGCAAATATTGCACAATAAGGATAACGAGATTACAAGAAAGCTTCCAAACTGGTCCATTTTATAATATCAATACACAACACTTTTCAGCAAAGGGAAAGTAGTCGCTGAATAATGTCATTTATTCCTGTAATCTTCAGTGATGACATGATCACATAACCAAAACCTAACTACTCAAAATCATATGAACTTAAAGCGCACATAAAAACTGCACCAAATATTTCTATATAAAATACTACTGTTAGTCCTTATTGTCAAGGACTCGACAAAGAGATTCAATGACATATCCCTAAACCCATCCAATCCAATTCCAAGCAGGGCTGTCAAAGAAACTAAGCAGCGTCTGGTAGATGGACACCCGGCAGTGTTGTACAGAAATGAAGCTCTCCATACAAGTGTTTTTCCTTCTATACCAAACTACAAAATGAAGATTTACCTAAACAGATGCTAAATGTGTATGGGGCGAGGAAACTTATGGAGGAACAAATTGAAGAAGATTTTTTTACCAAAACAGAATAAGCTTCCATTGGCCAATGCCATCTAAGTAGGCGTCTTGGGTTCAATTGGAGTCGTAAATAAGAGATTCCGATTCAAGATAATAAAAGGAGTGAGAATATCTTACAATTATCCCATGTGCTCCTCGATAGTAACTGCTTGTTATAGTCCGGAAACGCTCTTGTCCAGCAGTGTCCCACTAAAGATACACACATAAAAGAACCATCACATATCAAACATTGTCATCACTAGGCTTCCATCAATAAACATAAAATCAAGCTACCATCATCACAATCAGTTCAGCCAATTCTCCCTTAAAATTCATATGTTTTGTAAACATAAAACCAAAAATACTTGACACTCTGTGAAATATAACATAATTGAACAAAAATACATGAAATTAAAGGGACAAACCAGGTTTACTCACAATCTGCAGCTTGCTTGTCTTTCCATCAAGCTCCACAGTCCTAATTTTCTGAGAAAAATAAAAATAAATCACAGGACATTAACAAGTCTACCAAAATCATACAAACACAATTTTTATTTATTCTAGGACATAGATAGACAAACTTACAAAGTCAACACCAATGGTACTGATATAGCTGTCTACATAGGAATCATCCTGCAAAATTTAACATTAAAATGTCAAACTAACAATTCTTCATTGTGACCTTCATTACTAAACCAAAATAGCTTTTAACAGCACAGTAACGTTGAACTCACGGCGAATCTGAGAAGCAGGCACGATTTCCCCACAGAGGAGTCACCGATTATCAGAAGCTTGAACAGATAATCACTGCAAAAAACAAAAACAAAAAAACACAAAAACACAAAAACCAAAAACAAACGAGAAACAAGTGAGAAAGTATCCAGAAATGTGAAAGAGAAAACGGTAGAGACATTGAAGCGAAACGGGAAGAAGTAACACAGAGAGTTAAGGGGGTGTTTGGAAGGAAAGAAAATGACGTACTATTCAGTGGCCATGTTTGGATGAAGAAGGAAAATTTGTGGAAATTATTTTCTTGCGCTTTCTCTTTGAGGAAGGAAAGTGGAGGGTTGTGCTCGCTTGTAATGTGCGTGTCCCCACACAACTACTTTTTTTAAAACATTTTTTTATGTGACGTGGAATATGTAATGACGAGCATGTCCTCGTTGTTTCGTCGGTGCTGGTGGGGCCCACGTGGGACATTTCTCAATTGGTATGTTTCATTTTGGTCCCCGGATTATACATTTTGTTTCCAATTGATATCTAGTTGAGTTTTTGTTTCAATTCAGTCTCCAAGTTATTTATTTATTATTTTTATTTCATCAACAACGAGACATCATACTTAAAGTAACCATGTTTCTCACTCCCCAACCCTAAACTCCACTCCACAAATCACACCCCATACAGTCGACAAGAAGGCTCAAATTTAAAATTTCGAAGGAAATTCAAAGTGTTTTAACCACTTGGTCCATCATATCTTCTATCTTGTTCCAATCCGATTCCTCAATTATGCAAAATTGTTTCAATTGGTTCAGTACGTGACATTGGTGTTACTCATGTTAGAGTGTAAGACAATTGGACTCTTTGTCGTATAGGGGACAACACTTCATTGCCCCCACTTTTTTTATTATACCGAAAGGTGCCGAAATTCTTTCTTGCATCGGCTTAAGGAATTTTTACAAGACGAATATATACACGCTTGAACAAGGAACCAATAGTGCTCAGGAAATAGACTTTGTCTCTTAACCCTAGCCTAAGGCTTTTGGCACCTTACCACACCAAAGTGGTATCTTACACCACCACCACCAAGAATGTGTTGAGTGGAGATCGATCCCGAGACCTCTTCCCACTAACACAACTGGATTAACCAACTGCGTCATCCTTAGTGGTTATTGCATCATGAAATTTGTATTGCTCTTCCATAATTTCAATTTTGTAGTTTAAACTGATCCCAGTTCACTCGTCGTTGTTATGGAAATCACTTTTTATTTTCTCCTCGGCTACTATGAAAAGTTTCTGTTCGCCATGTTGTCTATTGCACGCCCATGAATTTGGTACCAATTTAAAAAGGTTGATATGTTTGTTAATTTCCGGATTTACATTTTGTTTTCAACTCATTGAGACAAATGTTTACTTTAAAACATTATTTGATTTTTGTAGATATACAAGTTGATGACATGGTATCAACGTTGAAATGAAAATTGAAACGGATGACACACATGATGCGCAAGTGGAGAAACAATATCGTTTTTATGGTAAACATACTAATAATATGGACGCCACACCATCTTAATTTAACTGCACTGAAAAAACATCATAATTTAACTGCATAATTACAAAATAGACTAATTTGAAAGAAACTACATGGTCATAAAACTCAATTAAAACAATACGGATCATTTGCGACTAAATTAGAACATAAATCAAAGTAGGTACTAATTTGAAACAATGTTTTGAAAACCGACTCGTATCGGCCGGTTCATCCGGTTGCTCCACCGATCCAGGTCACAAGCTGCTCGGGTAGGTGGTCAAGCCCAATCAAACCCGTTGAAATCGGTCAAAATTTAGGTCTAAAAGAAACATTTGTCTTCTATATAGAGTGAAAGTTGGGCTCACGAGATAATGGGCTGAAGGCCCAATTCAAGCAAAATCCGATTCGTCCACGAACCGGATACCCTAAAACCCGAATTATCCATCTCAGCACTTCATGTTCATGATTCGTTATCTGTACGGATTCGTAACAAATAGCGGCGGCTGCTACTTCTGAGACACAGTTGGTGTGAAAAATCGTAGTGGCGTCTCGTTCTGGCTTCTCAGATCTTCCGACAAAAGGGTTCCAGAATTCTAGTAAATGCGTTACGCAGATCGGCGTTGAATCAGAGGTTTTTGCCCAGCTAAACCCTACTCTCTCAATCTCTTTGATTGCTTATTTATTTTCATTTTTTTGGGTTGTTGTTTGTTATGCATGTTAGATGAAATTGAAATGGCGAGTAAAATCTATATTCGTTGAATTCTGTGATCTATCATTTTCTGTTTTTAAAAATCATTTTGTAGCTTATTAGTTGGATTCATTATGGAATTATTGAGGTTTTTGCTCTTTTATTACTGTTTGATTTGTTCTAGATATGATGGGATGTGCTTTTCTTGTACTGTATATTGTTTGATTGAATCAGTTGAGTCAATTGCTCTCTTCAATGCAAAATGTATATTCAATGTGAGTTTTGAAATGTTTTTCACCACCAATGTTTTCAAAGTTTTATTGAAAAATGTAATATAGTAAGTATTTTGTGGTGTATAGAACCTTATGGTTCACACGGTTGAGTTGGATCGTCGAAAATTCTGAATTGGATTTGCCAAGTCATTGTAAATGACCATCAAATTATTATGGTAGCATATTATAATTCATAATAATAAAATCAAACACATTTTTTCTGTGGACTGATTATGGAACCTTTCACTCTTACAGTAACTGTCAGTTTAGCGAGATGGCATCGGAGGGTGCGAAGAGCTTTGCAAGGAGGGACCGTTTACTGGAGATTGAGTCAAAGGTTCAAAGATGGTGGGAGGAAAATGATGTTTTTAGGGCTGAATCTTGTGAAAGTCCTCCTAAACCAGGGGAGAAGTTTTTTGGCAACTTTCCATTTCCTTATATGAATGGGTTTTTGCATCTTGGGCATGCTTTCTCGCTTTCCAAGCTTGAATTTGCTGCAGCTTATCATAGATTAAGAGGTGCAAATGTGCTTTGTCCTTTTGGTTTCCATTGCACGGGGATGCCCATCAAGGCATCTGCAGATAAACTTGCAAGGGAGATTCAGCTGTTTGGGAATCCGCCAGTTTTTCCTACTGATGTGGAGGAACAAGTAAACCCAGAACCAGAACCAGAAAGTGAGGATGCAAATGCAGGTGGACAACCAGAAAAGTTCAAGAGCAAGAAGTCAAAAGCTGCATCAAAATCTGGTGGACAGGTATACCAGTGGCAGATTATGCGTAGTTTTGGCCTGGATGATAGTGAGATATCCAAGTTCCAGAATCCATATAACTGGCTAACCTTCTTTCCCCCAATAGCAGTGGAAGACCTTAAAGCTTTTGGCTTTGGTTGTGACTGGAGACGTTCCTTTATCACTACAGATATGAACCCATTTTTTGATTCCTTTGTTAAGTGGCAGATGAGGAAGTTGAAATCCATGGGGAAGGTTGTCAAAGATGTTAGATACACAATATACTCTCCCTTGGATGGCCAGCCATGTGCAGACCATGACAGAGCAAGTGGCGAAGGAGTTCAGCCTCAAGATTACACCCTTATTAAGATGGAAGTTGTTTCACCTTACCCTCCGAAGTTGGGTGCTTTGGAGGGAAGAAGAGTGTTTCTGGCTGCTGCTACATTAAGACCTGAGACTATGTATGGGCAAACAAATGCATGGGTATTGCCTGATGGAAAATATGGAGCATACGAAATCAATGAAACTGATGTGTTTGTTATTGCTCAGAGATCAGCCTTGAATCTTGCCTATCAGAAGTTCTCAAGGATACCAGAGAAACCTACTTGCTTGGTTCAGCTGACTGGCCATGATTTGATTGGTGTTCCATTGAAGTCCCCTCTATCAATCAATGAAGTCATATATGCTCTTCCCATGTTGACCATACTAATGGATAAAGGTACTGGAGTTGTGACCAGTGTGCCTAGTGATTCTCCTGATGATTATATGGCCATGCATGATCTAAAAGCAAAGCCAGCTCTTAGGGCTAAGTATGGTGTGCGGGATGAATGGGTATTGCCCTTTGAGACTATACCGATCATTAATATTCCAGAATTTGGAGACAAGTCTGCTGAAAAAGTTTGCATAGATCTGAAAATCAAAAGCCAGAATGAGAAAGATAAACTGCAAGAAGCAAAGAGGTTGACATACCTTAAAGGGTTTAATGAAGGAACACTACTTGTGGGAGAATATGCGGGGAGAAGAGTTCAGGAAGTCAAGCCGTTGATCAGGAACATGCTCATAGAGACCGGGCAAGCAATTATGTATAGTGAGCCTGAGAAGCGGGTGATGTCCAGGTCAGGTGATGAGTGTGTTGTGGCTCTTACAGACCAATGGTACATAACTTATGGGGAATCAGAATGGAAGAAATTGGCAGAGGAGTGTTTATCTAACATGAATCTATACTCTGATGAGACACGCCATGGATTTGATCATACTTTGGGTTGGCTGAACCAGTGGGCCTGCTCACGTTCATTTGGGCTTGGTACTCGCATTCCGTGGGATGAACAATTTTTGGTGGAGTCGTTATCTGATTCAACCCTTTACATGGCTTACTACACCTTTGCTCACATGTTACATGATGGAGACATGTATGGATCCAGTACTACTTTAAAAGGTGAGCAAATGACTGATGAAGTCTGGGATTTTATTCTATGTGATGGCCCATATCCCAAGTCAACCGACATACCTTCTCATATTCTTAACAAGATGAAGCAAGAATTTGAATATTGGTACCCATTTGACCTTCGAGTCTCTGGTAAGGACCTGATCCAAAATCATTTGACATTCTGCATCTACAACCACACAGCACTTATGCCCAAGAAGCACTGGCCTCGTGGCTTTAGATGCAATGGACACATCATGCTCAACTCTGAGAAAATGTCCAAGTCTACTGGAAATTTCAGGACCTTGCGCCAGGCCATTGAGGAGTTTTCTGCTGATGCCACACGAATCTCTTTGGCTGATGCTGGGGATGGCGTTGATGATGCAAATTTTGTGTTTGAGGTTGCTAATGCTGCAATCCTCAAGCTCACTAAAGAACTTACTTGGATGGAAGAGATTCTGGCTGCAGAATCAACTTTGAGAACTGGCCCACCATCTACCTATGCAGACAGAGTATTCGCAAATGAGATCAATATTGCTGTCAAATCAGTTGAGCAGCATTATCAGAACTGTATGTTCCGAGAGGCTCTCAAGATTGGATTTTATGATCTTCAAAATGCCAGGGATGCGTACAGGTTAGCCTGTGGCATTACAGGCATGAACCGTGATTTAGTGTTGCGTTATATGGATGTGGAGACACGGCTTATTACTCCAATCTGCCCGCATTATGCAGAGTATGTATGGAGGGAGGTTCTGAAGAAGGATGGGTTTGTGGTAAAAGCGGGATGGCCTACTGGTGATGCTCCAGATCTCACCCTCAAGAGTGCCAACAAGTATTTACATGACACAATAGGTAGGATGAAAAAACTGCTTGATAATCAAGTATCAGGCCCTAAGAAAAAGAACAAGAAGGGAGCTTCAGCTCCAGTTCCATCAGCAACGGAACAGATCAAGCTAACAAGAGGCTTGATATACGTGAATGAGCAATTTGATGGATGGAAAGCAGAGTGTTTGAGGATACTCCAAAGCAATTTTAACATTGAGACCTGCTCTTTTACATCAGATACAGATAAAGAGATATTGGATTCATTACAGAAGATTTCCGTGGCCCAGGATAAAAATTTTAAACAGACGCAAAAGGAGTGTATGCCTTTCATAAGGTTCAAGAAGGATGAGGCAACTGCTATTGGAAGTGGGGCTTTGGATTTGAAGCAACCATTTGGAGAAATTGAAGTTCTTAAGGAGAACTTGGACTTAATTAGGAGACAGCTTGGTCTTGAAGAGGTGGAGATTTTATCTTTTAGCGACCCTGATGCTCTTAATAAAGCTGGTACTCTAGTCACTGTGATAAATCAGAATCCTCCATCCCCTGGAAGTCCTTCTGCCATCTTCTTGAGTAGGTAGGAGAAATTCTCCAGTACATAATAATTCACTGTATCTTGATGTATGTCTTCATGGTCTAAATATTGACTGGTTTATGTGTGTAGTTGTCTTAAATATTGGATTTTTAAAGTGGAATTTAATTTGCAAAAGGAAATCCCTGTGACTAAATCAATCAGCAAAGTTTCCTCTTATTAGGCTGTCAGATCATCTATATATAGGTCTTTTGGTCTTCATTTATTTTTTCATTTCTCAAATAATTTGAATCAGTATTCATTTTTCAAATCTGATTCATGATATTTTGTAGTTCTCCCCCATTGGTGTCAGTCAAGTTTCAAGGCTAACTACTGAAACATTTGAAATTTCAGGAACTAATTCGAGGAGCTTGTTGGATGAAGTATGAATGGTTTGTTATAATGTTGAGAAGGTATGAACACAATATTTTCATTTTGAACAAATTTCGTTGACTTGAAACCCGTATTATTTAGATCTATTGTATGTGTGAAACTGATGTGTGAATTGTGGGGTTATGGTGATAATATAGTAAACCTGTAAAAGGTCAAGCAGTGATAACTGGTTTGCATTTAACTGATGTTTGAATTGTAGAGTTGTGATAATATGGTAATCTTGTCAAAGGTCAAGTGTTGACTTTTCAAACATCAGTAAAGCCAACTTCTATTCCCAGTCTTCAATCGATGGCACATCACCTGGTTGATCTGTGGTCTGAAGTCATTGAATCGGCTTCCTTATTTTGGTCCTTGGTCAAAGGAAGTGTGTGAATGGGGAGGAAAAAAGTTCGATTGGTTATGGAAGATTTGTACGCTACAACTTGGTCAGAATCATTGCCATGCTTCGGCTTTCTACTGAGAGCATCTTAGCAAGAATGAAAAATCGAGGGATAAAGGGTAACCAAAATGTAGTTAGTTGTCTGATATATCCTTAAACTAGTTCATTGTAGTTAGTTACCAACTAGGGTATAAGCAGGAAGTCAATCACTAACAAAATTATTCTTTAATCTTTGTCGTATGGCTGGAGTTGGAGTACATAGTTTCCATGTGATGTGTTGAACTGATCGTAGGGTAATCTTATTTTTGTTACTTTCTTATTCCGCCTGAGTAGTTGAGTGTGACTATTTAAATCTCTTCATTTTTTTCCTCATCAGTTGGAAAATATTATTGACTTGTAACTTTTTGTTTGTGCAGCACATTTCAAAACACCACCTGGTTTTCCTTGGCTGTTGTGTTGAGCTTGTTGCTCATACATCAGAATTCAACTATCTGATCCTTTTGCTTACAATTGGCTATCTCATCCATCAACCCATGGCATTTGGAAGAGTCGTGATTTTGTAAACTTGTTTTAGTCTGAGTACGATAGGAGAAACAATTATTTGTTAGATATTGAGTTATAGAACATGCCTTTTTATTTTTGAGCAGGTTAGCGACAGGGAACATACATGCATACATTGTGGCATTTTGATGTTTGTGTTTTAGACCTGCAAATTTAGAATAATCACATGTTTTTCGTTTCTCATTTCTCATTTGCTGCAAACAGTTTCGATAAAAGAACTATTGAGAGATTCATTCTGGGCAGAAAGGTCTGTCCAAGACATCTCTGTGACTAGGAATTGTGAAGTGCCTTAACCTTCCTTCCTGTTTCTTCAAATACCCGTCACACAGAAATGCCCTAGAGAACTTGTCTTCAACCTCTCTGTTCACATCATGCACAAACACATGAGTCTCTCCCTCCTCCTTGTTCCGAGCCATCATCCCAGCCGTGTATATAGCACTCATTCTCCCCGGCGCCTCCTCGTGGTAACCAGTTGGCGCGTCCACCATGATCACATCCCATTTCATCTCATAAACTTCATTAGGCAAGCCCTTGAGAGCAAGCTGGCAGATAGAGTACTTAGGATCACCAATTGCAGTGCACTCAGGTCCCTTCCCGGCTTCCATGAGATTTGCAGCTTGATTCACCTTGCTGTCGTAGGTGGCATGGTAAGATTCCAACATGGGAAATTGTCGTTTAATCTGTTCTATCCATGCTTCATCTTCTTCCAGGAAAATTGTTCGGCCGCCATAGTTGAGTGTGCTCCACATGAGACTGTCATGGCCAAGCCCAAAGACCAGGAAGTTGCATGGAGACTTGGTCTCCAGCACTTTGGCTGCAACTGAAATCTCTCTCAGTGTTTGCTGTGGAGTGATTGCTGAGGTTGAGTAGTGGAGGATGGTGTGAGCCACTGAGCTTGGGAGCTTGTTGCAATTTGGTGAGCAATTTGGTGTTGTCTCTTTCATTGCATTGGAGGGTTTTAGCAGAAACCTGGATTGTGGTTGCAGATATGGAGATAGGTTTTCACTTGAAGATGAGAGGCTTGATCTCACCACAAAGAGGAAGAGGAAAGCAAGGAAGGCACAGATGGTGAGGAGCTTTAGGTTGAGGGCAATAGGGTTGGTTTTGGACCTCATGTTGAAACTTCTGGTGTGTGTTTGGTGAGAGAGAAAGAGAAGGAAAATAAGGGAAAATTTGAGTTAGGGGGTGGTGGTGTTGGGTTTGGAGAGGAAAGTGGAGGGTTATATTTTGGTTTTTAGGTGGAGAAAAATTGTTATTTTGATGCTTAGACATGAAGGGAAGGAGCATTTGGAGATGGTTGATGAGGACATGAGAGCTGCTGCTCCTGAATATTTTTTTATGAAGCAAACACAGTTCAGTAGTTGGAAGATCCCAAATGGTTTGGTGGGATCTGCCACTCCATTTTTTCTAAATTTTTCCAGTTTGTGGGGGTGTTTGGTTACATGTGTTTGTTTTAAAAGTTGGATCAGAACTCGAATCAGTAAGTTGACTAATGTAACGTTCTTTTTCATATATACAAATTGGTTTGACCAAATTTGACTGATGTTCTAGTCTATTTAAAAACCAAAACAATCGATTAGAGTAATTATATTCAAAGAATAGAAAGAAATGGATTAAGAATAGAGTGGACAATCTGCGCACTCGAAATTCGAAGCAGAACATAATATTGACAATCAACTGACGCATAATTTCTATGAAAAACTTAGAATCCACACCAACCCGAGTTTAGAGATGTTTTCAAACGAAACTTAAATTACCCATCCCAAGTTACTCAACTTTGTTCCAAAATCTGTAGTGTTAGTTAAGGCATATAGTTTAAATAGGATTCACTACCATTTCCATCACTCAAATATCCTAATATGGTCTTTTTATATCTGAGCTAAGTTTATATATGTATATATAAGACTCAAATGATCGTCTTTACTATTAGTTAGTTTTTCTTTGTCTGATATATATGTTGATGTGACATTAAAAAATTAATATTTACGCAATTAACACCATCATTGAAAATCTCCGAACAAACCGAGAGCTCATAAACGAAATATCGAACGAGTTCTTTTCTTATCAAGTGCGAAGTCTAAATCAAACTTCGCGTGACATCTAAAAATTGAGAAAATAAAATATTATCTTACTTATCTAAACGATTTCGTTTTAAATTAGATACCATATTTTTTTTTAATTGTGAGATGTCACATCAACTATGAATGTGTATTTTTTAAATACAAATTTAATTTTAATGCCACATAATAAAAATTAACAGCAAAATCCATTTTGATTGTTTTTTTTTTTAAATTAATTAGCGACTTTTTTATTTTTGGTGTATAAATTAGTTTACATACAAAAATGGTGACCAAATGGTAATTAATCCATTAAAATTAAACTAAATTCTAGCACTTTTTTGGTTGGACAAAAAGTTAAGTCTGAAAATAACAACTGAGAAAACCAAGCAGCTGGCAGATTTCATAGCCATGTCAAGTTGTCAACTACCAAGAGCTATAGTTTGCTGAGATGTCAATTGTGCCAATGCAGATTCCAATTTGGTGGAGCAGCTAATAAGATATGATACATTTTGGATTGACAGAGAAATACATCTACATTTCCATAATTCCCAGTTAAGAAAGCAAAAAAAACACATCAAAACTGGTACAAAAACTTGAGTACTTCAATACAATATGCTGTGAAATTGATATCAGAACCCAAATGTTTAAAAGTTGTATAATGTCAATCCCCTGAAACTGCACAAGTCTCCCACCATTTTGGAACCTAAGTATCAGCAAATGTGTTGTGTTGTGTTTGTGTTTGTGTTGTGTTGGTTCATCCAAAGCTATATGTATACATTGGATACTGTAAGTAATGGTCAGATGTCAAAAATTGTACCTTTTTCTTTACAGTGTAAGGATAGTGGCTCTGTTGGTGGTTCTGAACCCGAGTTAACGCCGCCAAAAATGATCTTCAAGTTTATCAACCAGTTTTCCCGGGCTGAAGTAATGATTCAGTTTGCCCGTTCTCGCTGTTGGTTTTCTTAGTCTTGGCCTTGTCCAGTTTAGCTTTGCGGACAGCGTTTTGGATTTGCTTCTCGTGCTCTTTGAGCATTTCCTCCATGTTTCCTCCCGGGGGGATTATTGGTCCCGAGTAGTGAATTCGGTTCTTCTTAGCAAAACCCTGAGCCGACAAGGAAAGGCACATGATTAGAGAGTAAGGCAACGCGTTTCGAAAACTTATATATACGTATCAATTGGAGAAGTATGCATAAAACTATACATCCTTAGTATTGGAACACGATTATGGAGGCATTTTTCCTAAGTTTGTATCGAATCAACAGATGAAAGTAGAAAAAATAGTTCAGATATTTCCATACCATTGCAGAATCTTTTAGCTGCTCATCTTGTTGTGAAGACTTTTGCCCATTCAGCAAATGATGGGTCCAATCAGGCTTTCCTGATGACTCGCTGTCATCAAAATTCCCATTAGAATGCTCCTCTGGCCAGTGAGGACTCGCGCCACTATCAAAGCGTGAATTGTCTCGAACTGCAACTGAATTGGAAAACTTGGATAACTGAGATGATCTGCGGTCTACATAAGATCTTTGTGTTCTCAGTTCTGGACCGTTTCTCGTGGAAGAACCAAATGTGATGGAGGGAAATGCAGGACCACCCTCGGGATTTTGTTTTTCGTTAATGCTTATAGGTTTTGCCTGTCCTTGTCGTTTCTGATAAGGGAAAGTACGGGTCAAAACAACGACATTAACAGCTATTAATATGCACTTTACAAGGTAAACATTACCTGTATGGACGCCTGCAACTCGGCATTGGCATCTGGTGCTGGTACTGCTCTTGATTCCCTTGGAAGCATGCTCATAGATTCATGTACGCGTCCTTTACCACCAACTGCTTTTTGCCTGGTGTTCAGAAAAAGAAAAAGAAAAGACGGGTATAGTAATGAACTTATTTGTACGAAAGTTGAACATTACATCATTTGGATATGGCTCACCTTTTAGATTCCTCTTCTCGAAGCTTGATGTCAAACTCCTTGCTATGCGGGTACTTGGGCAAACTCGATGGATCGCAAGGAAGAGGTTTTGTCGTAAAAAACTGCAAATGAAACAATTACCATCTCAGCATTGAAAGTGTCACCCCAATATCAACATCATGCAAATTCATGTTTCTCGGGGCAAAAGGCGAGAACAAAACGAGAGTCTTGTGCACGAGGGTCACAACCTGAAATCTAAACCCAATGAAGCGCAACTAAAACAAAATAGAAATATCGTTATTGGATTCACCTCGTTTTGAAGTGCCGATGAAGCTGAACCACGGCGATCGGGTTCCACTGCAAGAAGAACTTCCAAAAAGGTTAAAGTCGACGAAGGGAAGTCCTTGTATGTGTCGGCAAAGCATCGCTTGTAAGGATGTTGGGGCTTGAAAATGGTAGCATGAGGTAATTTGGATTTTTTCCAGTACTCTTCGGAAGGCGAACCACAAAGCTTGAAGATCTTATGGAGTTGCTCAACCTATTAAGTATAGAAAATGAGATCTAGACAGCCTATTAAAAAGAGACACTTGACAACTTTAATATTGAAGAAATGTATTAATTTAAGACGGAATTTTTTACCTCTGTTCTTCCGGGCATGATAGGCTTGCCAGCAAACAATTCTGCAAGAATGCAACCAGCACTCCACAAATCCACAGCAACTCCGTAATCTGTTGAACCGAGCAAGAGCTCGGGAGGTCTGTACCACAGAGTTACAACACGACTGGTTAGAGGTTGCTTCTGGCGGGCCCCGAAAAATGTTGACAGACCAAAATCAGCAATCTTGAGAGTGCCATTGTTGTCTATCAGAAGATTTGAGCCTTTAATGTCACGATGCAAAACCCCATGACTGTGACAGTGTTCAAGTCCACGAAGTAGCTGTTGCATATAACATTTAATCTGCAGGTACGAAGTTACACATCAGAACATATGAAAACCCGTAATGGACTGATATATTAGGTCACATTCAAGAAACTAAGATTAAGAGAATAAATAAATCATCATATGTCAGGTAATGCATACTGCGTAAAATCAAACCACTAAGTCATTCATAGCCAGTTTTTCGTTCAGAATTTTACAAATCTATGTACTGAATATAGAAACAAGTTTCTAAATTCAAACACTTTTTTTTTTTTTTTACTGAAAGGAGTACCTGAGCTTCAGATAAATTAATCCCAGGAGTTGAGGCGAGCCCAGCAAGATCATGCTCCATATACTCAAAAACAAGATATAAACTACCAGAGGTTCTTGAAGTGATCAGACCTTCGAGCTTCATGACATTGGGGTGATCGAGCCGGCGCAAGATAATGATTTCTCTTGCCATGAAACGGACACTTTCCGGATCCATATTAGCAAACCGCACCTTCTTCAGTGCAACTATTTTGTTGGTCTCAAGATCACGGGCTCTGTAAACACTACTGTAAGTTCCTTGTCCAATCTGCATCATTAGCAAACCAATTATTATCAGGAATGAGGAAGATGAGTCATAAACATGTGCGGTCATTTAACACGTCTCTTAATGGATAACCAAGCAGCCAATGCATATCATTGTACATACTTAACAAGCTTTAAGTATAACCAATTTCCTCAGTATCCATTTGAATCTAGATTTATAGTGTAATCTGTCCAACTACTGGGTCAGGAAAAACCATCTGAAAGCATCAAACCCTTACATCTATGTTGCCAAGTCGTCTAATAAACTCTTATAGTATTGCAAAGCTAAGAAATAACATGGTAACATACCAATGTGACTGTCTAAGCTGATTTCTTTAACATCTTTTTGCTTCTTTATTTCTAATACCTTCACATAACCTATGGTTTTGACTCAACATATTAACCGGCACCTTCTATAACAATTTGAATGTTAAAACTATGATCTCATAAGATTGAGAAGTTTACTGCGATACAATTTGTCTTTCTAAAGACATTTGAAATCAAAAGGTCAGCCGTCAGCATAACCCACTAGTACCATTAGCAAAGGACAGTTGACAAGAACAAAAGCTACAAATGAATTATGCATATTTGAATTATAGAAACCGACCTTGTCCAACTTCTCAAATGAGTCTGCTTTTCGAGGAATCCACCCATTGATTGCTTCTCCGGCCACCGCTGTCAGCCAGGAAGGCCAACCAGCAACAATTTGTGCTCCTTTTTCTCCACTGGGCATACCTAGCAACCCCGGACCGGGAGAAGTAAGTTGCATATGTCCTGCATTTACCTGAGAACCAATTGTTAGCCGCCGTTGAAGCTGCTGTTTACCAGTTTTCCTATTAAACATTGCCTTCTTCTCCCCCTCAAACATCGGAGTGAACCCAACATTTTCCTCTCCGAGCTGATGCGACATCAACCTTACAGTAGCATCGTTACCAACCCGATCAACCACACTATCCTCCTTCTTCGAGGAAGAACCTAGCCATTTCAAAACTCTTCTCGACTTAGGTCTTTTATCCCCCTGATTCTCCACAAACTCTTTTAATTGGGTTCCTTTTGAGCACATACATCCCATAATTATGAAAAGTGAACCCACAAGGCCACAGCCTCTCAGTCTAAAAGCTACAATTCAGTTCCTTTCACAACAAGCCATGGTCTTGAATATCACTCCTCCTAAGCTCTAAGCCTCTAAATCTCTTTAACTATCTAACCTGTGTTTAAGTTTCAATTCTGAGCTTAATTATGTATGCAAGCTCTGAATTGTAGAAAAGTATCCAACTTTGAATCCTTTACAAGCAAATGAGAGAATGCAGATATCCAACACAACAAAAACCTAACCAAAAATGGTAAATAGTATGATACAGAATATTATAAAAATTATAATACTAACAAATTCAGGAGAAACCAACCAACCCAGAACCCTAATCTGCAAATCTAAGAGAACCCAGATCCCCAAATCATAAGAAACCCACAAAAACCAGGTTAAAGAACCATCCTTTTCGGCTTTATGAGAGATCGAGCCAATCGAAAATGCAGATAACACCTGGAAAATTCCAGGGTTTTGAAGAGGGGATTGGCCGCAATGCGAACGATTAGAGAGCCGAGAAAAAGGAAAAATCTTGAAGATAATGAAATGTAGGTAGAAATTAAAAAAAAAAGGGTGGTAAATTTGGTATGGGCTGAGTTGTGTGACAAGCAAGAAACAGATGAGAAAGAGAGAGAAAAAGATGGAATTTGGAGCTACAATTGCGAGCGACCAACCAGTTGATTTCAGGGTTGGTACAGCTTAAACATCAGCTGACCCAACTCGTGCTTGCTCTGTTTTTAGGCACAAATGTGTGTGTGTGCGTGTTCACTACAGGACTGTAGTGTCTGGTTAATTCCTAGAGAGAGAAAATGAGAGACTTGCGTGTTTTTGTGTTTGTGTTGAGGTTTAGAGAGAGAGAGAGGAAGCGAAGAAGAAGATGGATCGAGAAACAGAGCAAAATGGGAAGTTTCTGATTTCTCTGCTACAAAACAATGGAGAGAAAGAGACAGAGAGAGAGATGAGATGGTTGGTTTCGTTGCATCAGCTTTAGCTCAGAGACGTGAAATGGACCGCACGGGTGGAGAGTGGAGGTTGAGCCACGTGGCGATGTGTGGGGCCGTGTAGAGAATGGTTTTGATTGGTCCCACGTAAGATATGTTGTTGCTGTTGTTAATTCTGGTATTGGACACGAACATATGTGAATAGATGAGATACTGGATTATGTTGCGCTGTTGTTTTCTTGTGGACTTGTTTTTGTGAGGAACTGAGGATTATATGTAATTGCATATGATATGGTGCGGATTATATATCGGCAAAATGTAATGTCGGGTCGGGTTTTGCGTCGTATATATGAAATACAATGCGGTAGATCATAATCTCACTTGAAATTTTACACGATGAACCCAATTCGACTAATTTTAAGTTAGGTTAGAGTTGAGTGTCGAACATTCCCTAAATGTTGATTTGATCGTCAAACTACAAGAAAACTAGTGTTTGGCTATGGAACTAGCTACGTGGGGTCTTCCGTCGTAGATCAAGTATGAGAAATTAGCTTCAGGGTTGTCGTACGTTGAAGGCCGGAACATTACTGCCCTTTTTCGCGCCAAAAAACTCTGACGGGTTCGCCGTCGCGAAGTCCCGTCGCGGTGGCCGTCGACGGTCCGTCGCTAATAAGCTACGGGTTGGCCTTTCGAAAACCCGTCGTTAGCTGTGACAGAAGACCGCAACTGATATTTTGCGACGAGTCCAATAACTACGGTCTGTTGCCGTTTGTAAATCCGTAGCTAATTCATTCAGCTACATATTTTAATAATTCAGTTATGAAATATTTTGAAATTGATCATTGTTTCTCTTGTAATGTCGTGTCGTTACTCATTGCAAATAGTTTTAATTACCTTTCATTGGTTTAAATCAACCTCTTGAAATAATTTTATAATTGTCTAGACACATAGCTTGATATGTTAAGACAATGAAATGTCTTAGTAGAAATGTTGTCTAGCTATACAAGCAAAACACAGAAATTGATCCAATCATCCAAAATGCAAACACAAAGAGGGCCCAATGTTTGGAACAAATAAGAGACACATAGGTTTGGTGTATATATTATTGGTAAGTAGCTTAATGTAGCAACATGTTCATAGGTTGCTATAGATGTAGTTTATTGAGTGGACACAAAACAAGGTATTTAAGAGAGCCTAATACTTCTTGCCTGGCTTTGACTGACCTTAGTTGCTTGATGTGCTAATGAACCTACTTGAAAGATATTTTAACCAAACTTCACATGGACAGGACTCAGGACAGAGCCACTGTCCTCATCATGCATGCTCAATCCAAGATAGCAAATTAATCAATGCAACAAGCTTTTTCATGGAACAAAAAGTTAACACTTATTTTGCGATGGAGCATGTTGAAATTATAGTTTATGATCTTCATAGTAGTAGAGTGCGTATTGGACTAGTAACTCTATTGTTTATGGAATATGTCATTAATTTGTTGTGGACGTATATATGGCTTAGGGCTCGGAACACACACTGAAATGGCTCAAAAGTTGATTATCATACTTGACGTACATTAGAGAACTTGTTTGAAGTTGGTATCAATTCAATAGCAAGTAGCAACACCTAGGGACCCATCGCCCTCCCGAGTTGACATCCTCTTTGGATCTAGAACCTTCAAATTCGAAGACTCATCCCAAGGAACAAAATTGGGGAACCACTAGACATACCATGGTTATCATTACCAATCAGCTAGCCTCATTGTCGATCTTCCGAAGAACCTTCCTCGCCAAGAACGGTCATGACAGCATAAAAACTCGCGGACATCTGACAAGCAAGATCATCTTCAAGATATATTACTAAAAAAAAAGCTTTATGAGTAACACAAACGACTATATAGATGGACTAACACATCAAAGTATTTATAGTGCATCGCTAATACGAGAAAACAAAACGCTCGCCTAATCTTTCTATCATTATCTAACCCACAAAAGCACATGCATGCCACATGCACTACAAAATATGTTATTATCATTCACGTCCAACATAAACAACTACGACCAATAATATCAGGAAGTAAGAGTATCATGAATATATGTCTCATGTCGATGAACAACACACGCCAAAATGAGCATCACAACTTATGTGTAGTCCTTACATCAAGCCCACCTGGAAAAAAAAATGCCAAAAATGGTCCACAGTTGATCTCAAAACTCTATCAATTAGGAGCTAAAAGAGAGTAGAAGTAGAAGACAAACGACGGAAGGGATGCGTCGTTTGAGCTCGTGGATGAAAATGTGGTTTTGTGAAACTTACATGGGTAATTTTGACAAATCGCACATTACGGGCCTATTAGATGGGCTGTTATATTTTGGGGTTCACATGGAGGCCCAATCGGGTGACCACCAAATTATTATTATTATTATTATTATTATTATTCCAATAAAGGAAATAAAATCAAATACATATATGTATGCATACTTCTGAATAATATCTTAAGATTCATAAATGTTTTTTTTTTTTTTCTTTTTTTTTACAC